>JAPYYV010029215.1:0-10173 GCA_030522625.1 Copidosoma aretas
AAAAAACAACAGCAACAGCAGGTAGGTAAATATATAGTAACGAAATCGTGTGACAGCGCCCTGTAGGTGCACTAAATCTCGCGGAAAAATAAACCTAGGGGCTCGCGTAAGCATGTACCTGCGTTGCACCCAAGCGTTGTGCAACATCGTAACGCACGGCAAGAGGCAGGAGGTAATATTGGCATCGCGTGCCAGTGTGTGGGCATGGCGCTGCTGATAAAATTAATGAATCCTGCGGCGAGCGTTTTTTTTTCCATCTCTCCCTTGGATTAGACTTCCAAGCGAGCCAACTTACACTCGACGTGAGCGTGATAAGAAAAATTCGATCGAAACGCATTGCGAAAGGACTTTGTCATCCAAGATTTTTTAACTCGTTTCTGTGGAAAAAAAAAAAAAAACGAAAAAACACAGTCGACCCAGGAAAAAGATCATCCACGCTTCTTACGTCTCGGATTCAATGAAGCATCGAAGAAAAAGAAAAGGTTTTTTCTCCAAACGCGTTTCATTTTCCTCAAAATTCAAACCCCCACTCTGCACTTGCAACGATCCCGCAATCACCGTATCGCAGGCCTGCGCGAACGAGCGCCATCGAGCGGCAAACCGCTGTATCATTCCGAAAAGTCAGAGGAAGGACGAGATCGGGGAAAAAAAAATAACCATCACGAAGGGGAATAATTAATATCGCCCCGATGGCAATAATTTCGCGTCCAGCCGAGCGAGAAGCGCACTGTTACACACACACGCTCGTCACGAAATAACAACAACGTCCCGCGTATAGATATACTCACGGACGGCCCGAATGTGAAATTAATCGGGGAAACGAGGACTACGAAAATCACAGGCATTACGAGCTCCAGCGGACCATCGTTTCCTCGATGGGCTCGATAAATAACGACCGTCGCATCGCCGTCTGCCTTTTTCCTCTCTGGCATCGATGTACTCACGCAAGAGGCAGTACATTTGCGTATATTAGTCCCGCGTTTGTCGCGTGTATGATATACACAAGCACGTACCCGACGTTACAGCCGCCACAAAGCCACGCACGTCGTACTATACGCGCGCATATCCTCTCCGAAGCTTGCGCCCGAGTTGTGCGGACACGTCGCGGCTGGTGGGCGGAGAGGAGGCCCGAGGGCCCATCATAGACTCGCTCGATATCTAAATACTGATGGCAGCGCGCGTGCGACTCAGCTGTACCCAACGCGGGGGGCGGGGGAAGGGGTGGATGAGAACAACAATCCTAGGGGGCCTTCGGAGGCACCGGCGCGGACGTAAACAGTGTCGCGTCGCGCGGAGCGAAATGACAAGCATTATTCGCGCGATTCCGCCGGAAGCGGGTTTCGCGTCCTGATGGGCGTTACACGTACCCTTCTTCTCCTCCTGCTTCGTCTCCGATGCGACTCGCGGTGCGCGCCAATAATAACAGCCATTAAACGGAGGCTCCCCGCTGCAGCGGGCGGACGTTGGATTTGCCACCGGATGGATAATCATACAGTCCGGGCCCGCGCGATGCATGTACATGCATATACGCATGTAATAACCGCGAGCGCATGTAAAATATCGATGCGCGGATTTTCGCTGCTTCAGGTATGTCGTGATGTGTTTCATCGCGCGGGACGTTTATTCGCAGTGGGGAACGATTTACTCGGGAGATGTATATCTCGTCGTCGTCGTCGTTGTTGTTGTTGTTGTTGTTGTATGCGTATTGGTTACAGGGAAGAAAAATAATTATAAAGTGGATGGGGTTTGGTTTCGTGTATTATACTATACACGCCTAATATCCAGGTTCGTAAGACCTGTTTTGGATTGAGCGCTAAGATGGTGGAAAAATTCGTAATCGTATTCGAGGAAGGCTGCGTGGGACGAAATAATTATTTCTTTTTTCCAGATTTCGACGTTCGCACGATTCGCAAGGACTTTGCTTCACACTCGGGTTTGACGCCCGAGCTTTCCGGGTAAACGCTTAGCGCGAGCGAACACCCCCATCCATTTGTTCCTCGCTGTGTGCTTATTTCAGGTGACATTTGCAAAAGCAGCTCGGCTCCGACGGAAAAGCAGCTAGGAGTAAATAATGACACATTATTGTTGTGTGCATAGGAAATTGCCGGAGTGTACAGTAAGGCGCGTAACAGAGACAAAAATATACCACACGATCGGGCGAGTGGGCAAATATTGTACAAGCTGACGGATATACGAATGTTTTATGTTGTACACGACTCGACTTTTTCGTCGCATTTGGAGCTCGAGGGAAACATATGTGTTACACGTCCCCGTATTATGGAGTAGGTAATACCATGTATTGTCGATTGAAGCTTGTCCCTTGGGCACTGAGAGTGAGAGTATCATCATGCTGCGTAAGGGTATACGAAAATAAAGGGGTTCCGGCAAACTTTGGCGTGGATGATTTTGTTTGAGCAAGAGAAACTTTCGGCACCTTGAATTTTTAATGATTCAAGTAACGTTGAAAAATGCGCCAGTCACGGATGATGAAATTATATCAGAATTTTTTTTTTTTATAATCATACACAAAGATTTCCAAGTACTAAATCTTCATACGCTACGTGACGATGTGAGACGCTCTTGTTAGGCGCAAATAAAAACTGAAGTGAAATTTTGCATACGTATAAATATGTTTTTTTTCCTTTCAGAGCTCGTGTTTGAATCGCGCAGAGATCATAATTACGTTGGTTCCACGTTTCAAGTGGTGAGATAAGAATCTTTTGTTTGACGCAATACTCTGTTTCCCGTTCCTCGACTTAAAATCAAAACAGCTTATCTTTATATTTTTACTCATTCCTACAGTTATTTATTCATCGTCAATCATTCAAATCCCTTCCACGTTATTTTGCGATAAGATAGAGATCAAAGGTTTGGACCCAACACGACATTATAAAGATAGTGGAGAGAGGCACAGAAGTTAATAAAAGTCTAAGTATTTTATAACTCAAAAGTTTTGTAGAAGCGAACTCTCGTAGCACATTTGGAATAAATTTTACAGAATCTTAATAAAGTTTGAATTAGATGGTTTTTTCGATACTCTTCGGTCAAGTTGGTGGAAGACGACTTGGTTTTCAAAATTTCGGAAACAAGTGTACAACGTGATAAGATTAGTGAATGATTATTCAGCAGGCGATTCTGCATGTACGAATGGACTAAAGTGTTGATAATTGAGTTCTATGGCAAAAAGCTCCTGCCAAGTATCGAGATGAACCGGGTGGATACAAAAGCTGGCATGATAATGATAGGTATATTATTGATTTCAATGCGGTATAAATATTTAGGTCACTCGTCAGAGCTGCTTCAAAGAGGTAATGCAACCTAACACCCAAACACAGTAACACACACTCGATTCTTAAATGATGATTACACTTGTAGCAAGTAGTACCTGTACATCTTCCGAAAAAAGAAAAAGAAAAAAAGCTCACGCGCTACAGCCCCTGCCTATCGAATTCCCGTCCTAGTTCGCCGAGCGAGCCCCCCACTGCAGGTGCTCACCAAGAGCCGAAATCCGGCTCGCAGCCTGCACCTCTCACGTACCCTGCACGCATCCTCATCTCTCATCATCATCATCATCATCATCAACATCATCATCAACATCACCGTGCACTTTTGGCAGATCTCGACCTCGAACAACATCCATCGGCTTGCACTCCTCGCTCGCTCGCTCACTTTTTTTTTAAATCCGAACGCAGCGGCGGCCCGTAATCTCGTATGCAAATGCACCCGGGGCTGCCGGATCGCGCGCCTCCCGATGCTCTCTCCGGCGGTGCTGGAGCAATCGTGGCTTATTAAGTCGTCCTGTTGCCCGCGCGTTCTCGATCCATAGTCGGGACGAGGCACTTGCTGCCTTGACCTCTGCTTTCTGCGTACACATGTATATAGAGGATGATGGAAAAGCAAGGGCAACGAGAGAGCCGATGGTCCGTTTCGGCGAAAAGCGCGAGCGTGCGCGCTCGTTGACCATTTATTATGCATTTTTCAGCCGCGGCCGGAGAAAGGAGGGGTTGCCATCGATGGACCACCCACTGCATCGGAGGATCAAAGATGTACATGGTTCCAGCTCCGTGTCGTGCATGCATACATGTATTTATCGGCGATGCAAATTCGCGGGGTGCTTTTGGCTGTAGCGGGTGAATTGGGAGTTATTGCGGGCGGGTAAATCGATGGCGAATGACAGGTTTTGCTCCTACGCGCCGCGGCTTTTCGCGGTATTGATTGCGCGCGCGGGAGTCCATCGGTTGCGAGTGGGATTATTTCGGTGCTCGAAGAGTAGCGAGAGAGTTGTGGGGGACGAAATAATGGTGCGAGTTGTTTGCCAACTTTTTTTCTTCAAACGATTGCATTTAATCATTGCAGAATGAAATTACATGAATAAAATGTAAAGCACATAACATGCGCTTGCTAGGCGAAAAACTTTAAGCACGGATTGAGTAATGTGTGGCACGCTAGTAAAATATATTTCTAAAAGTAATAACAACAATGAGTCGGATCCGACACGACTGCACGATATAACGTTATAACAACCATGCATTTTGGTGAAGAAGCACAGCCAGTTGAATTATCCGGTGAGCGTATCCGATTTCGAGTCCAATAATATGATGTACCATCTCCCATGTGTTCCATTGCATCTGTGCGTACATGTATAATACGATCTCGAGCACTGCAGACGCAAACTGCGAAATAAACCCGCAAGGAAACCCGAAGCCGCACCTGTCGGGCATACAGTCTCGATTACGGCTCATCATTCGAATTAAGTCCCCGCGCTAAAAGTTAATGACGCGCCCCTCCCTCTTTCTCCGGCAGCCCCGCAAATGTACGCGCCCAATTTTCGTTTTTCGCATCGCATGGCGCAACCCCGATCGCCTCTCTCGCTTCTCCGTTCCCTTAATCACGTATACACGCGTGCACTCGACACTGCAGCTTTACACACATACATTCATACGCCGCAGCTGAAACGAAAACGCGCGCCGCTGATTATTTGATCGGCTTTAATGAATTTGTAGTTTACGAGGCCGAGGCGCGCGCACAGGTGTCAATAGTCCCGAGAGGGATCATCGGCCGATTTCGGACTTTGATCGAAGATCGCGATCACCGTTGGGCCCTCTTTCCGGGAACAGCTTTCGTTTCGGCTTGCAAAGATGGTATACAAATACCCGAGTATACCGACCGCAGCAGTTTAATTTGGTGTAGAAGTCCGACGCGTGCTCGAGCGAGCGCACAGTGCGCGTACAGCTTTTGAAACGAGAAATTTTATGAATTTGCAATAAAAAAATTGCTTTAATCAGGATAGATTTTCAGAGTGTGTATAAGTACACAGAAAACTTCCCTCAAGTGTGCAATGCGTAAAAGTCCCGGGTATAAGTCCTTTGCGGGGCGCGGCGCAATGAAAAGCCATTCCTGTTCTCCTATGAACCTCGGGAAGAAAGATCGTCGCGTCGCCGTCGGCCCCGGGACGCCCAGGGGGGGAATCAAATGGAGGCCAATTCGGAGGAAACCCGAAAGCCATTGTTCGGCCGATAATGGGCCGCGCCGGCGAATTAGCCCGATGCGTAACCCGAGAGACAGAGAGAGGGAGGCTCTTGGGTGTACGACCTTGTTTCCTTTATTTCCACGTCCCGCGTCGAAAACGTTCTCGGGGTCTTGCGCTCTTTTTTTTTTTTTTTTTTTTTTTTTTTTTTTCCTTTGTATTTGTATGTTCTCAAGGCACGCGCGTGATTCGAGAGAAAAAGTAACATTATCATTTTTGTTCTCCCGTTACGTATCATTATGTCCCGACAATAGCACTCTTGGGCGCACTGTTTAATTCAATGGTATGCCAAATATCTATACATACAGGAAATAAACAGGGTGAAACAAGAGAGAACTATTTTTAAATCCATCGTAGTCGTAATTTTTATGTATCACTGCATGAATGTGAGGAGAAAAAAACCGTATGACGCGTATCGAAAAAAGTGAATTAAAAAGTCAAACGTGTCCGAGCAAACAATATTCTCCATCCTTCCGACATCGGACCATCAAAATAAGCTTCTCGATAACAAGCTCATGCCCCCAGCAACAGTGTCCCTCGAACGCTCATCATCATCATCGTCATCATCCGACTGTACAAACATAATACACACCTACTGCACGAGCACACTCATATACACATATTATATACACGAGACGTGGGAAATTCTTCGGTACAGGGTGAATCGGGGCGCGCGCGGCCTCCATGGCTAATCGGTCAACGGGCCAAGCAGCATCAGCCCCCGAGGAGCGCCAACGGGGCCGAGTGACGGATGGGCCTTTCTGTCCTCGACTGCAGCCGCCAAAGATGACGATGATCGAGCCCCCGAGATATACACGGCGCTTTCAATTAGCTCCACCGACACACCTACGAGGGGCGTATGTGTATACAAGCGGCCCGGGGGCGCTCTAAATTCGCACGGAGGGCTGCTGATATTTTCAAAGGCACGTGCGACCCGGGGATCTCCGAGCCGATGATGGCGATCTGGTGGTTCTGCGCAGCGAACGGCGATTTTCTCCCCACTGATCTCGGGGGTGGCTCGCCTGGCGCCGCGAGGCGTGCGCCATTGGGGATTTATGATCGGCTGCTGATGTACGACCGGCGACTGGCGCGCGTTTGGGTTCGTGGCGTCGGACGCGTCGGGAGTGTTGTGTCGGCATTGTCATTCTTACATTCGATCAGTTGTTTTTCCGAGTAGTACAGTCCTTGAAAGTTGATGCGTGCAAACAATAATCATGCGTCTCGAAAAATACAGGACGAGTTTGAAATGTACGAACCGTGCAGCGGTCGAGAATTTCTGTACGCAGTAACAACATTTCATGACATTCGATGATCGTCGTTGATCAAGTTGATCGTGGTCACATTATTTTTTTTTTTTTTTTTCTTCGACAATACGATGAGTCAAACAGCAAGACCAAAGAGTCCTGACGACAATTAGTAACTGATTCATTTCAACTGTATACGGTATCTCAAAACAATTGAATTCACTTTAATAACTGCTCGCAAAAAAATACGCGCCATATATATTCAGCGTTATCGCTGTTAACAATTATACTTTGCGTCCGATTATTTTTCGTCATTCAAATCAAGAATGAATAAACTAAACGTGTTTACCATCAAATTCAACGTCGTTGCGGCGGTTCTAGTTGCAATCCGATAAATTTGTTTACTTCCATCACCTGTTGTTCGATCGTATTGTTTTTTTTACCCAAGACCCGGGAAAGTCAAAAGAATGAACCATAAAATCCGATGTCGGCCACCCAAACACTGCAGCTGTTCAAACAACCGCGCGCAAACAATTATTATCAATCGAGTCGTCAACCCAGCGCTCCACGTGCCAAACAAAAAAAAAAAAAAAAAAAAAAAACAACAAAAAACAAAAAAACAAAACCCAACACCCCCACACCACCCCCGCCCGCACCCCCCCACCCCTATAAATTGATAACCGTGCGCCGCGCAGCCTCCGGCGATCGGCAATTATAAATCAGCCGATCATTCAAACTCGCCCGAACATCCACCTATATACGTACAGCGTGTAATACGGGAAGAACGGCTCGCTCCCGCCGTCGTCGCCCCGAAAATCGCGCGTCCTCCGCACGATCCATTAAACACCGTAACAAGGCTCATCCAGCTATATCCCCGCATTTTCGGCTCAGCCTCCGTCCCTGTACACACACACACGGGAGCGCTCTCGCCGGGAGCGAAAAAAAGAGCGTCAAAGCTCGCGTCGTTCCCATTGTAGAACACCATACGCACACACGTAAGGTATATACTTAACGCAGCGGCGTCTCGTCGCAGCTTCTGCGCAGAGGACAACATGGTATATATATACGAGGTGTCGAAGAGCGAGAGCGAGATAGAGAGCGGAGGGGTGCAGTCCGCTTCACTTTGATATGTAAATAGATCGCATCACGAGAAGTGTTAAGAGCAGGAGGGGAGGGCTCCTGCTGCTATGAATACATATATGTGTGTATATATACATCGGGACACGCGGGATTATACGCGCCGATCGTCGCACACGCGCGCACCTTATATATAATACACTACTCCTGATCCGCTAGATCGGCGTCCGATGTGCACTCGCTTGGGTAGCTCCTTTCGCCGCCTCCCTTCGTTCTCCGTATATTAGCCTGGGCTTGGGAGTGAAAAGAGAAAAAAAAATACACGGGATTTCGCGCGCTGCTCTTGCGGCGTGGGCGAGGGGGGGAATTGTTTTCAATGATGATTTTTGTTGGAAAGAGTCCCGTCGGCCGGCTTGGCTCGGTCGCCGGAGTGTGAATCTCGTGGGGCTGTGAGCGCGCAATCGATGGGGTTCGAGTCACGCGGCGATCCCCGATGATCGGAAGGACCAGTAGTGCGTGTTCGTCGCGCGAATACACAATGAAATCCAACAAATTCTGGTGCACTTACTTTTCAACAACTTTTTTTTTGCCTTTTCTTCATCACCTCTATTCTTGACGCACATCACCCGCCTGCGAAGGGCAAGCCGTAATACGTTATGTAACTGAATGAGTTTAATTGAAAATTATGTAATGAATCGATGAAAGCCGAACGAACTTGAAATTGTTATTCTATTCGGTAGCGAATGGATCTTTGACGCAAATGGACAGTTTATTGTCTTCTATTTCCACTGGCAGCGTAAAAATAAGCGTAAAACGGTATTCCCAATTTTTCCAGCTTCCAAAGGCACGAAACGTTTAGTCGGATATGACGTACATTGTCAAATGGTACACGCTAATTGACAGCGTGATATTAAATAAAATGCGCGGGCGAAGAGGAGCTTCCGAGGGTACTTGTAATACTTGTATACTTACATACGATTTGACGCGATAAGCGGGTATTTGCGTAAGAGATAAGCGCGGGCGCGCGTCGTATAAGTACATTACTCGAGATCATTGAAGATTCAATTTGGAGATTATACCTGGGAGAGAGACCAACTCTAGGAGCAACAATGTTGTCCAAGCTCGTGCTCGTTCTGTTCTGCATCGCGGCCGTGGTGGCAGATGCGTCGTGTAAGTTTTTGGCTACGATTTGATCTTCACTTACGTTTTAGTTGTTCTTTTTTTTTTTTTCTTTTCACATAATGCCAATGTGGGAATTGAAAACATTTCTTGCAGATTTTGAGCACATGACGCCCGGGATAAGGTGCGGTTGCGTCAAACTGGCGAGATGTCCGCAACTTGTGAATAATTTGCAGAGCGCCAAAACGGTGTACGGAGACAAGTACTACGCAAATTTTCTCAATCAGTTGAGCTGCGGATTTCAAGGGAAGGATCCCTACACCTGTTGCCCTTTAAACAATGCAAGTACCGAAGTTCAACGTTGGTTCAGATTTTTCATGGAAAAAGAGTACAAGATAATAATCAAATGAGCCTTTTTGTTTGTACTATCCTGGAGTAATAGCCGTCATCAGAAAAATGGAAATAGAGAGTGCCGAATTGTTGTTTGAATGTGTGTGACGATAACTTTGAAACAATTTTTTCAAAAATAAATCGTACGATGTACAGTTGTCGCGATAAAAATTAAAAAAGTACGTTTCGATTTCTACCAACTCTGTTTTTCCGCGAGTGTTTCCAAATCACACGACTGGGAAATCCAAAGGGTTTACTTTGCAAATCATTGAAGCACCGTGCACGGATGGCGAATAATTTCGCTGGCCAACGATCCGCAAGCAATTTTCCTCGCCGAGCAAACGGTAGCTTCGAAACGTCCGGCGAGATTCAGCCTCGCAAGAACAGCTCCGAAAAAATCGTCCTCTCGTTCCCCAGCTCCGCCTCGATCCTCGCGTCTTCCCCCGACACAACTGCCCCGAACAAAGCACCCGTCGCCGACCGAAAACATCGAGCGAGACGTTCAATATCACCGCGCCCTGTCTCGCCCCAGCCCCGGGCCGCTGTTGACCCGGAGCCCCTCGGGCCGCGCGCCACGTGCCGGCAAACGAGTTGGCGGCGGCGCTTCTCTCTCGGCTCGATTTTATTAATTGCGCGCTATCGGTCCTCGCGTCGCCGATCACGTCCACCCCCCCGAGCTGTTTCGCTCTCCGGCGATCGGTGCGCGCGCGTGCGCCTGTCCCCGTCAAAGTACGCGGCCAGCGGGCGCTGGGTCGGACGGGGATCAAATTTATTTGCGCCGCATTGGGAAAAAAAAAACCCCCGCGCGCCCCCGCG
>JAPYYV010029242.1:0-10415 GCA_030522625.1 Copidosoma aretas
CAATTATAAATGGCTCGATATTTTACTAAAATTAGTTGAGTTATACAATAGTAGAAAACACCGAACCATTGGTATGAAACCCAAAGACGTCACTGTTGAAAATGAAGCTGAAGTCTTAAAAAAATTTAAGAAGAGATGGGAAGGTAGCAGTAATCCAAAGCCTAAATTGAAAGTTGGTGATAAAGTGCGCATCAGTAAGGCAAAACAAGTATTCGAAAAAAGTTATACGCCCAACTGGTCGACAGAAATATTCACAATCACACGTGTAAGAGCAACAAATCCAACGACGTATCATCTGAAAGATTATCAAGATCAACCCATCTCGGGGGGTTTCTACGAGCAAGAACTGCAGAAAACGCAACATCCAGATATTTACCTTGTGGAAAAGATCCTTCGAAGGCGTGGCAATCAAGTTTTTGTCAAATGGCTGGGCTTCGACAGTACCCACAATAGTTGGATTAATAAAAATACATTATAAAAAAAAAAAAAAAAACTTGCTTTTAATCATTTGACTTATTAAAAAAACCTTATGAACTATATTAAATGATTTTCAAAACATACATTATGAGAAAAAATAATCTTAATGTAATATAAAGGGAATAAATACACGAAATTTAAAACAAAATTGTAACTTTATTATTTTTTATATTAGGCATAAGAAAAAATAATATGATATCCATTATACACAATAAATAATTTAAACTTATTTACAGCGTCCAACAATTCATTATAAAATTCTTCATTTGTAAAAAGAGCTGAACATATTTTATTAGGTAAAAAGACTTGAAACTCGTCAGCAACTTCAGCGACTATCTTTGACCCGAATTTGGTGTTTACTTTTTTAAGTTTAGTCACCATAAAGTCTTGATTCGGAACCATCTCAGAAAGTCTCTTAGTCGGAAGGAATCCGTTGGCGATTTTATTGAGTGCTGCGAGATCCATCTATAAAAAAAAAAAAAAAAAAAAATCAGCGTGAATATTGACAGATATCAATTATGGGTGTTTTGTGGGAAAAATACTAACTTGAAATATATCTTGGCCTTTTACACGATGTTTCACTTATCGAGACACGTACGAAAGGTGATGTCCGCTTCTGTTGACTGAGTTCGATCCTATTTGGACCACTGCTCGAGAGTACAATGAGCTCAGCTGGCTGCAGCAGCACCTCTTTATCTAAAGCTACCCCCTCCACTATCGGCAGCGGCTCATCTTCGGGTTCTCCCTCTACTTTTGGAAGCTCCAATGTGGCAACTACTGATCCAGCTTCTTGTATCTGATTGAATACCCCCTCTACCGGTTCTTCTTGTATCTCATTGGCTGCTTCGATCTCTATGATGCTGTAATGGCCCCATGGTAAAGTATCAGTCACACCTTGTAGCAAATAACGTTTGTCATCATGTGCACTTAGCGCAATTTTTGTTTCTTTCTCAGTGAATAGTTGATGATGCCGTGATCTAATAATTCTCTGCTCTCGTTTCATGCTAGAATTTTCGCACAAGCACTTGATATAATCTTCAAAAGTTATGGTAGCTTTTACAACTGAGCTTTTTACACCTTTAGCTTTTTTTAATGGGTCTTGATCTTGTATCTTTACACTGTACATTTTACTTCTCAATCCCACAAACTTTAATATAACTTTCCCGTTACATTCATCCTTCATAAGACCAACAATCTTTTTATTAACACGAGGCATATTAAAATTATTATCGGAAGGGTAGTCCCAAGTGTCAAATTCTGTGATATTCTCATACATCACGTTATAAATATTTTTGTTGCTTATTTCATATACAAGACTATCAGTATCTGTATACAAGAGTTTACTTTGGTCCCCTACGTGAGTTTTCATGAAGTCATAATGAAATCGATATACAAGTATTTTGGACAGATCTAAGACACTTAATCCAACGTAAATCGGTTTTTTAATACAAATATTAGTGCGTAGTAATTGTATAGCTACAAAATCCTCATCAAATATGTCACAACTATGGAAATTCGGTCGTGCAATGTAAACCTCTGCGCCATATCTTCCCTTCCATTTGTTAACAAGCTTAACATCAATACGTTTATGCTCATTTTCCATTGTTTTTCCGTATACAGCATTATTAAATAACTTATAAAACATTTTATCAAATTCATTATTCGCATTTTGACGCTTCTCACTGTTCAAGTCTATATAATTTTTTAACCATTGACTCTGATTAAATTGTAAGGCTCTGTAAACTTTTGTTATTTCAAGACCATGGCTTACAACTTGCTTGAGCGTGCGGTAATGTATCACGTAACGTTTTTTATCGTGTAGAGTAGTCATTAATTTTTTTTGTTTGGATCCTGGGGGTGCCATATGCTCCGCACAAAATGGTAAATCCTGATGAGCCGTGTGTAAATTTGCCGGATACTTCAGATCTACTTCAAGTATGTACCCGATTTCAGCATCATCTGCCACATTTAAAATACCTGTTGGGTTAATATTTTTAATCCATTTGAAACCCGAGTACGGCAATGGTTGGGTCATGGCCCAACCGTAGAGGTTATTCACGTCATAGTACATGAGATATTTTTCATCCTCATCATCTTGATAGCCTTCTTTCATGTACGGATTATTAGCCCTTGAATATCGATTACAACACTGACTGATTCCACCGCGTATGCCACGCTCGACAAACATAACCATGTCAATATCAGTTAGTAATTCTAATTTTACCTAAAATCATTTTTTTTTTTATCAACTAAATTTTCAATAATGAACTGAATTCTTGAATTAATTAAAAAAATTTCTAACCTTAGTGTACTTTAACATAGCATCCCAGGTCAAGCCTGGTGTTGTATAATAATGAGCTGGATCTAATTCATATGCTTCAAGACAATTGTTCCGAATATTTTCAAATACTTCAGCAAGTAGTAGCACGTCAGTCTTCAAGTATAAATCAGAATATTGCCCCAGAGTTTGAATATTGAAGGTATTCCAGACTTTTTTGGCATGCTCATAGTCATCATCAGTTATATGAACTTCGTACAAGCTACTATAAAAATCTTGTTTTGATGGTAAATTTTTTTCCTCAAGTTTTTCAAAGGAAGAGGTGTAATCATAAGGAAATACACCTTTCCTCTTTAATAAATTAATTTGGTTCATGGTATAATTGTCATCCGCTGAGAATATTGTTTTGAGCATATTTACTTCATCCAAGTATGATGACAATTTGTCAAGAGATGAAGTCAAAAATTTAAAAGAATCTATAAATCGCAGATTAATATCAGTTTCTTCAACGTACTTTGTAAATGAAATGTATTTTTGTTTTGTCTGTGGTAAGAGCTGAACTCTTCCTGGAAAGTTTATAGGAAGTTCTTTTATGAATAAATGTGAGTCATAGCCGCTTAAGTTGTGAAAAATTATGGGTATCATTCTGGAATCTTGATAATTAATATTACATTTGTTGTGCGCAGGACCTCGAAACCTAAAATAAAAAAAATTATGTATTATCAGTCAAATAATAACTATCATACTATCAAAATGTGCTTACTTTCCCGTGAGATGACAGTGATCTTTTACTTTTTCGTCGTTTGAACTGAAGGGATTGTTACATATGTGACACAATGAAGCTTGATTATATATAGCTTGTTCATCAACGCTTAAATCGTCCATTTTAATAGGATTTTGATATAATCCTTCTAGTTCCAAAGCGAGGAGATGAAGAGTATGAACTAACCATTTAGCAGGTGTCTCATCATTTTCATCGTTTTGTCTATAGCTTTTATATTCTGATTTACTATCATCGAAACTACATTTGATAAAACACCCGATACTATACGGTACATGACGTTGATACGCACGTTCATTTTCAACCGATTCTAATAAACATTCGAAGTCTGCATAGACAACAAAAGGTACTCGGTTCTTGTGTGTAAAATTTTTAAATTCAAGTATATGCTCATTCTTTCCCCTATCGGGTAGCGTAATTTTGCACTTATTAATATTTTTGCAATCTGCTTCATGTGCTTCCAACTTTTGTATGGACCAAAAATAGTGAAAACAGCGATCACATATATGTACTGCATGCTGGTGTTCAGATACCTGTTTGCGTACTAGGCGTGATAAATTTTTTATCCAAACATAATGATATTTATATTCAATATCTAAATCGTCATTTACATTGATTCTGTCATCATTGTCCTCATCTATGTAAAAGCTTTCAACAAGTAAAAGGTTAACACGGTTTTGTTTTTTGTTTGCTGTCAAGTGACTAGGAAAAACATCGTAAGTGTTACCCTTCTTTTTTAAAAAATATAGATTAACTGAAACGTTATTTTGATTTTCGAATTTGACAATTTTCTTAGGGCTTACGGGGAACTCAATACCATTAAAATTTAACTCTTTTTCGTATTTAATATAATTTGAGACACGATTTGGATTGTTTTTTACTGGAAAAATGGCTGATAGAATTGCCTACTTGAAACAAAAATTGTCATCGTTTTTGACATTTACACACGCATTTTTTTTTTTCATATAATCAGGTAAATCTATAAAAGAGCTGCCGCGCATAGGGTTTAGTTTATTAATGTTAACGACTAAATTTAATATTGATCGCAAAAACCATCCAGAACCCGCGCTTTCAAAGTCTTCCGTACTTTTTTCAATCGGTTGTTGTACATTTATTTCAAACCAATCGTCTAAGTCCGTTGTTTGATAAATGGCTTGCGACTTTGTATTAAAGTATTTTATGTCTATACTTTCAACGTTATCAGTAACTATTACATATTCAGCTGTCAACACTGTATTAACTTTTAATGCCTGATATTCGCCAAAAGATTGTTGTATTCGTTCAGAAAATTGCTTTTTGGCGTCTTTTAAAAACTTTCGTAGATCCAAGTGTTTTAAATTAACAATTAAAGCCGACACAATTCGTCTTTCGAAAGCGCTATTTACATCTTGAAGACTTACTGGTATATCATCCTCGTTTACTGGAACTACTGCTGCTGCTGCTGCTGCGGCTGCTGCTGCAGGTATCATTTCTGCTGATATACCTTCACCTTGGACACATATTGTCGGTTCATTTTCACATCTCTGAACTAATGCTGGACTATTTTTTATATTATCTGGTGCAAAAACTTCAGGTTCGCTTTCGAATGCTTTAACTGCTGCCGCCACTTCTTGATCACTGTCTGATATGAAAACTTCAGACTCATTCACAAATATTTCAGCTGCTTCTGCTATTTCTAAACGATCATAGAGTAACTGTGTAAGAGTTTTCAGTAAAGATATGGCCGATTGAAATTTTTGTTTTTCTGATGTAGTCAAAACATGTTTTTGATTAAAATAAATACCACTATCCTTGAGAACTGAAAGAGTGGTGTCCAATGGTCTTTTAATATGAGCAGAATCAACGTTATTATCATCATAAGTTTGTTGATACGACTGCCATAAGCAATGAGCTACATCCTTAAAGTATTGCACAGTAGCCATAGCTAACTTGAAAGGGTAAGTTAACTGGTTAAAGGACTATACAAGAATGAGCGGTTCGAGTCACTTGATCATATTGGCATCTTTCAAGTTGAGCAGGGGGGGGGGGGGGGGGGGGGGAAAAAAAAGAGAAAAGGGGGGGGGGTTAAAAAAGGGGGGGGGGGGGGGGAGGGGGAAAAGGGGGGGGGTTTACCAAGGGGAGTTGTTAGGTCAGAAAATATAAAATTCTTCTTCCTATCAAAATGAAATACGTTGTAGATTTCCAGGGTCTTAAGACCTTAGGCAACTAGTTCATATTAAAAGAAATTTCATTTACCCATTGTTTCATATATATATATATAGAGCGCGCGGTGGCTCAGTCGGCTAGGTCGTGAGTCGGCACGCAGGAGACTGCGGTTCGATTCCCGGCTGGAGCGAATTTTACGAGCAAGCACCTCTGTGAATTCTCACATGTGCTTCAATTCCTCGCAATGCTCCTCGTGAAGGGGTGGGTGACCTTCACGCAGCAAAACTTGCCCATTTAACCCCCCCCCCCTCCCTGTCATGGGGAGGCCTCCCACCCCTCATCCCCTTCTCTATCCCAACTGCTCAGTGCCCAGAGTAGTGCCCTTTCATAGGAGCCGGACATATAGCAGGATAATATATATATATATATATATACATATATATATATATATATGCATTGTAGCACTTACCAATTAGTTTTTTTTTCTACAAGACCGATGATCGTCAAATCTCTTTTCCGCACGAAGTAAGGTTTATAATATATGGGGAATTGGTTTTTTCAATAAACAGTCAAATAGGGATACAAGAGTTTTATTATAACGCTTCACATACAAAAATTACAAATTTATTTGTTTTTGTGGTAATATATTTTTTTGACTTCGTCGTATTTTTTCTAATACCAATGTATTATCGACTTTTTTTTCTTTTACATGAAATGTGATGTCATCATCTTCTTCCGGTACGTTAATATTTTCCTCACTTCTCTTGCGTTTGTGAGGTTGATTTTGTTTTACCATGGTAGCTAATTTCGCTATTAGAGCAGCTTTTTTTTCTTCAAGCACTCTTTTTTTCAGTTCAATCTTACGTTTTCTTTCTTCCGCCTTACTTATTCTTTTTTTTTCCAGAGCTTCTTGCCTCATAATTTTTTTATTAAAGTTTATCCTCTCTTTTATCATTTTTTTCGTTTCTCGAGCTAATATTTTTGGCATTTCCTCTTGCATAGCCATTTCCACTCTTAGCGTTAAAATATTTCTTTCTTCTTCAGACCAATCTTGCAGATCATCCGATAAAGAAATTGTCGAAGTTGATGCTAATACCGAAGAATGGCGTGGTAGTAGCGTAGGTAGTTGAACTCTGAAAGAGAAAACAAATTTGTAGAATAATTAAGTACTTGTTAAAAATATCGAAAATATGTGAAATTACATTTGGGTGCCCTGTTCATCTGAAGCATGCCACAGCGCTTGATATCCGACTCGGACCTCTTCCTCGCTCTGATGGCATAAAGCGCTGTTACTGTGTGCCTTATTCACATGAAGAAAAAGTCATGCCTAACTGCACTACTATGAGTGGGAGTAAGAGAGAGGACATACTCTGACCTCTCCCTTGCTCTCATGACTTGAAGCGCTGTTACTGCTTGCCTTGTTCACATGAAGAAAAAGACACACACGTCACTGCACCCCAACGATTGGGAGAAAGAGAGAGAGAGGTCAGAGTCTGACCTCTCCCTTGCTCTCATGGTATGAAGCGCTGTGACATGCCGCATATGAACGAAGCACATACTGTTCTTAAAGGAAAAATACAATGTACTTACTGCGGTATGATGAAATTCTCCGATGATATAGGTGTAGCTGGTAAATCTTCAGATGCTGCATTTAGTGGCGGAGTTGATGAATCCTCAACATTTCTATCATCCAATCCCACATCTTGTTTTGCCGATGATGATTCCAATTGCCTTTGCCACCACGAAACCGATGGCGCAAGTGGTGATTCTGCATTAATTATTCCATCTATCCAGTTGGATTGCAGAGGTTTTTCTTCGACTGTGGGAAAACATTTTTTTTTTATAAAACACAAAAATAAAAAATGATTAAGTCAAGTAAAATATTTTTTACCATTTTCTATGGGTACCATTTCTGCAGCATTTTCAAAGAAATCTGAAAATTCTGCAGAAATGATCATAGCAGATTGTCCGAGTGAATCCACTGTACAGTCAGGAAGATCTGCGACTTCTAGACAGGCTGTCGGTACCATCTCTGCAGCATCTGCGACTTCTAGACATGCTGTCGGTACCATCTCTGCAGCATCTGCGAGAGGATCTACATCATCTTCAAAAAAATTGGGAAATTCTCCCAAAGGATGATACACTCCATCATTCGGAAGATCTGCAACTTCTGGACGCACAGCTTCTACTGGAGGATTTGCCATTTCTTCTTCATACTGTCTCGCGCAACTGTTCAGAGCGCGTCGAAAAAGTCTCTCATGATATCTCCTGATATCACCAGACGCTGTCTTCTTCACCATTTTATGTGCAAATCTAAAAAAATTATTGCTATGTATTAATGTTAAAAAAGAAAAATAGAATTAGATTTTTTGTCACTCTTATAAGATACTCTCAACATCATTTCTGCGGAGAGAGTGGAAAAAACAGATCTCAACATCATTACTGCGCCGAGATTAGAAAAAAAATATACTAAAGGAAATATAAAGAAAAATAGTAAGGAACAAGAGAAATAATATAGAAGAAAGATTTAAAAAATTCGTACCTTTAATAACACACGGAAACGTAGGTTAATACTTTCCAACTCGTTGATTCCTCAGCTAATGCACCGGATGATGCTTACAGCCTTGACCGATATTCTTGCTGTTCAACAAATACCTTCCACTTCCTGACTCTGTATTTGATGATCTGACTATGGTTTCAGAGCACGGTAAAGTGTAGTCCTTCCACTGCGTGAGGTTGTAGTATGAGAAAAACGGCTATCCTTTTCTATTTCTGGAAGAGTAGGAAAGCGGTATGTGATTGCTGTCTTTTTCTAGTTCAAAATTTGTCGGAGTAAGTAACTCTTACATAGTCAGTCTCAATTAGTCAACGAAATGGCCCGGACACGTCCTTTTCAACTGTTCAATGACACGGAACTCTTGGAGTTACAGAATGTTTTGAATGGGCTACCACTCGAAATTTTTGAAGACAGGAACAATTTGGAAATTCCACTACCGCTATTTGAAGGCAATATGTTTGATCCCGTGCCATCTGAAAACTTGGAATCATCTATGATCTTGGTAACAACGACACCTCCAGTAATTGAGTTAACAGCTGCATCGGTTGATCCGTGTATAGGTAAGTTGTAAATTTTATCACAAACACCTTGTAATATTTTTTTCCAAGTTTAAGATTTTATTTTCTATAAATCTGATCAGTCTCTCTAATTAGTATTATTTTCGACAGACGTTGAATCTCCACTTCGGGAGCCGTGTCTTGTCAATGCCGACGAGCCACCTGGTGAGCCCGCCGAAGTAGAAAATTACTTGTTTGTTGGTGAGAATTCGATTTTTTCTTTTAAATGTCTTCATATGCTCTTATCATATTTAATAACTATCGGTGTTTTACTTTTTAACAGACTTGGAAGAAGATTTTGCGTCGGGGCCATCTTGCCCTACCGTTGCCGTTGAAGTGCTGAGAGAATCACCGCTGTTACCAACCCTTTCATTTACGGCTAATTATGACAATCTTGAATGCTACTTATCACCAGTAGTTCCTCTTGATTTGTCTTTCAAGCCGGTCATCGATCTGACTGCATCACCATCTCAAGCGATTGATCTTACAATCTCTCCGCCACGGCCACTCGTTACAGATGTGGAATCTTCGCCGGAGATTTTGTGTGAAACAGGTCGCGTGGTGAAGCGTAAGAGGTCAGAGGAAGTGCCGGACAGTCCTAGGAAAAGGGCATGCCATGCACTTACCTTTGATTTTTAAAAATAAATTATGTAAAAATATTAAAATATGTACATATATTAAATAAAATTTATGTTAATTTTAATTCTGACTAAAGACTTTTTAACCTACATCTAAAATTAACCCCCACCCCCCCCCTCCCCAACCCCTCAATCAAAAATTTAATTTACTTTAAGATTTAATTTCAGCTTAAAACGAGAGTATTGCTAGCGGTTGTACATATATATATATATATATATATATATATATATATAAAGATTCGGAAAGAGTCTACCAGAGAATCTTGCCACAGGTATGCCTTGTGGTAGTCGGGGGCCACCAGATGACAATTACCACACAAGTATACCATATGCTTGTAGGCATCAATCGCTCACTTTCTCCCTGTCCTCTATTTCTGTGCTTATACAATAGTTTCTATACCTTCACATTGTACATACGTTATACATATAGCTAAAATTTTCCAGATCAATCGCTCACTCTCGGTCTCTGCGGGTTTGCATGGACATAAAGTTTCTAAACCCTCACATCGTAAATATGTTATACATACAGCTTAAACTTTTCCTGGGTTATGCATAGATTTTTCCTCTGAAGAAATTTCGTGTGTTTATTAGCTTGCTACTTTACCTGTGTATGGGGCTTGCTACTTTACCTGTGTAAGGGGCTGCAAGGAGATGGTATGTATAGTAGTTTGCTATCTTTCCTAATAACCCAGCTCTTTACTTTTCATGAAAAATTAACATTCGATTTATTATGAAATACTTATGTACCTAAATGTAAACAAATATTTTTCAATTACCTTATCATACTAGAAAAAATGAGCGGTAATTAGAGCTGAAATTTACTTATACATTTAAAATTACGCATATTTCATACCTGTTCGAGATAAAACAGCAAGTGAAAGGAAGAGAGAGAGAGAGAAAGATACATATGGCAGCTCAAGCATTGTGTCGTGTGGAGAGGGTGAGAATAGTAGCTTGCTGTTTTACCTGCAAGAGGGGCTGC
>JAPYYV010029253.1:0-11027 GCA_030522625.1 Copidosoma aretas
AAGTGTAAAAATGTGGGTTTAACGACTCTCATGAAAAATTGGCTGACGCTTAGTCCTGATCAAGATGTATTGACTGAAAATGCTG
This sequence comes from Copidosoma aretas, assembly GCA_030522625.1. Classification (NCBI taxonomy): domain Eukaryota; kingdom Metazoa; phylum Arthropoda; class Insecta; order Hymenoptera; family Encyrtidae; genus Copidosoma; species Copidosoma aretas. The sequence continues at coordinate 86 of JAPYYV010029253.1, forward strand.
GTTGGCTTGGTACTCCAAACGAACTGAGTCTAACAGATACTAATGGCTACTTTGATATCTTGATTCCTCTAAGTATAATTTTTAGTTTTGCTCAAGACTATCCTAAGATAGTTGTTAATGTAAAATATGAATTATTACTTACAAGATCTAGAAACGATTTAAATGCAGTCTTGCAAAATCAAATTCCATCCGTGGACGCTAATGGAGTAGCGACTTGGGACGACTTCAAAATTGTAATATCGAAACTCGAATGGCTTATGCCCTACGGTGTAATGTCCGATTCACATAAAATCCGTCTACTTAACTATCTGCAAAAGGATGAATTTATATCTATTTATATCTACGAGTTATCGAACGTGGGAAGTATATGAATATCCACTTTTACCTACTACATCAAAACATATATGGACAGTCAAAACATCCAATCAGTTGGAAAAACCACGCTATGTTATATTAGCCTTCCAGACAAACCGTAAAAATCAGAGAGGTGTTAGTGCTAGCATGTTTGATCATTGCAACATAAGAAATGTGAAATTTTATTTAAATTCGCAATATTATCCTCATAGTGATCTTAATCTTAATATAACAAATAATCAGTTTGCATTGTTATATGATATGCATGAGAATTTTCAGAATTCATATTATGGTAAAAATCGTGCTTCTTTGTTAAGCATATATCAATTAAAACATAATGTACTGTTCATTGTACTTGATTGCTCTAAGCAAAACAAGTCGTTAAAAAATGCTTCCGTGGATATACGACTAGAATTCGAATCTCACGATAATTTTCCTGCAAACACATCGGCTTACTGCTTGATTTTACATGATCGTATCGTTCAGAACAGTCCCATGAGCGAAGATGTAAAGAAACTAATGTAGAATATTCGCTGTGCTAAATATATAAGTAGTTACAATGAGTATTTTGGCTCATTCCTGTCCCCTCTGTCATGGGACAAGGTCAGAGCGCTGAACAAACAGAGTACAAAAGGAAATACCAAGAGTGTGTGAAATTCAACGAAAGATCTGTAATGTGGGTTGAAAAAAAAAATCAAAGATGCACAACAGATTAGAGCATCAGTAGTGAAAAAATAGGAGTTGCTGCAATTAATTATCAAACTTAATTGACTGAAAATGTTTCGTAATTCAACCATTAGTAAGTTTACTACAGATGTTAAATATCAAAAACTTTTAACTAAGGATGATGATGATAGAAACAAGAAATCGTGGGTAAAAAACTTTACTGACAAGTATTAAACCAACAAAGGATCAGCACCTGAACGGGATGGTTATAAAAAATTGTAAAACTCAAAAGAAAAGAAAAAAAAAAGTATACGTAGTGGATATGCAAGGCTTCAAAAAACTAGGCAACGATTATGTACTTAAAGAATTAGCTATTTTTTTCGCTGAATACAAGCGATACTAAAGCAAAAGTTTTTCTTTTCAAACCACCATTTGCCTGGCGCAGACTGTCACATAAGTATAAGCATGAAAATTTATATCTCGAACTTTGCTATCATGAGATAACATGGGATTCAAGTGATATTGATTACTCTGAGATAGGAAATATTCTTTGAGAAAATCTCACAGATGCCACGAAGATATATGTCATTGGAGAACTTAGACAGAAATTGCATGAAAGATTTGGTTTTCAAGTCACTGATATGACGGATTATTCACTGTTTGAACTTCCAAGGTTAGTTACTACCTGCACTCATCACAATGGAGCCTACAAATCTATGTATGCTTTGCATAATGTTAACCGCATGAAAAAATTATACTTACACATGGATTGAGAAGATGTTAGTGATAGTGATTGATACTTGTAAGCATTATGCTATGCCAGTTAAAGATATTGTTTACAAATTACCAATCATGTAAAGACCATATTTTGTTTACTTTTTTAAATCAATGATTTTAAAATGAGATAAAAATGTCAAACATTCTTTACCTGAAAATCCTATCACACTCCTGATGAAATATTTCCTATAAATTATTCATTATATCACTTAAAACATATACCTAATCCATATTCACTGAAAATATTGATAACTTAATACAAACTCGTACGGAAAAAGCAATATGGCTCCAATTTCTTCATATACATAGATATAAAACCACGCATGCTTTTAGCTATTAGCAAAATGGAGACTACGACACGATCGGCATTCAAGCTTGCTATCTTGTCCGTGGATGAGGTCAGTATAGGAGCTTGTTATCTTGCCCTCGGAGAGAGCTGGTAAAGCAGCTTGCTGACTTGCTCGAGGGGGGTGTCTGTCGAAAGAGGGGTAGCAGAGAGGGGCTACCTGGCCCGCGAGGAGGGGATGTGCTGAAACCGCTATGTGCTGGAACCGCCATAGCTTATCTACTAAAGTCACGGGATTTACAGTACACACGACTCTTGAAAAAGCAGCCACATAGCCCCAATCCAACTATTCAACGTTTCCCTCACGACGCAGTCTCGAGTCAAGTTAACTGAAGGTATTGACACAGGAAGTTACACCAGCGAAAAAGAGAGGCTAGGTTATATCGATGGATGTTCATTACACGTGTAAGTGTCTCGTCAGCCAAAGAGCAAGTAAGTTGCCATATGCTATTGCTTACTTTAACTCTCTCGTTTTCTCTCCGGAGTACGGCTGAAAGTGTGTACACTGTACGTGCTGTAAGTAGCAGCGTGCGACTCAAATCTCACAGATGCCGACGGGATACAAACAAAGTCATTTGAATAATTCACCTATTCCGTAACATGGTCCATGACGCAGCTTTTTCATTCGATTACACGTTAAGTTTTATTTGCTTCTAAATATTATTTAATAAAAACTGTAGAATAATCATTTATATTACAAAGAAAAACGATACCGAGCAAGAAAATACGGCGTGCGTTTAAATCCGTACGCTAATAAGATGTGTTGCATTATATACATTTATTTATTTCTAATTGTAATAGTATAACTTCTCCATCGACCAAAATTAAATTTTGATAGAAAATTCGACGTAGAATACGATGGTTGTATTAAAAACTTTGTACGAAGTGAAAGTGATTGTTTAAAATTGATTTTAATATTTACGTCCTTTAAAAAATAAAAAAATTTTAATAATCATCAATGAAACGAATTTTCATAAAAACTAATTCCTTTAGTTTTAGAATGGAAAAAAAATCCATTTTTTAGCTGAAATGGAATTGGAGTTATCAATTTTCGAATGTAAATCTCCAAGCCGACAGGCACAAAGTTCTCAACATTTGGAACCTCTGTACTTAGAAAAAAAAATCTTCTAACATGTATCTCATTCTTTATAGAGAACTTATTAAAAAAATTTTAGCCGAATCAAAAATGTGTTAGTCAGATTTTATCTAAATCTGTCCGGTTTCTAAAGTAATAACCGATGAGGTATACGTATGGTTGTATGGATGTATGTCTTATGCAAGATGTGTGTACGTAGATTGCACATTAAGGAGGTTCCATCGTTCCCCATACTTATTTTAATAGTAAAAAGATTGACTCAAAATTATGAAAGAGCAACATCAAAGTATTCGTTTTTCGATTTTTATAATAAAAACTTGGTGGTAAGCGTTATTCATTTGGAGAAATAAATGCTGGACAACTGTACCTCATACACGGGAGTAATAACTCAGGTGCATAGTTGTTATACAAAGTTAACTGTGAACTGGAAAAAAAAACCACTAAATTTTTATAAAAAACTAAGGGCTTATTGAATCCCCCTTTCAGAATCATATTGTAAAAACAAATATAGAGGTAAAGCTATGAAAGTAATAGAACGATGAAGTATACATAAAAAGTATTTTGGAAGAGCAGAAATAAGCATGTCAGCTTTGACCGGTTTGGCATGCGCTGGAGACAACTGGAGATATATTTTACAGATGTATCAATCTTTTAAAGGGTCGACACTGTTATTCAATTTTTGGACACAAACAGACGTTGAAATTTTATCAACAATTTTATAAGAAAAATTTTTTTTAATTTAATAAATGTAACATAGTGATACAAAATTATAATCATCACGATCGCCACAAGAAATAACACGAAAAAAAAGATTGTGTTATTCGTAAAAAATTGTTTAAGAGACAGATACTCAAATTTACATCTTTTGCTTCATAGCAAAGACAAAAAATATATTTGTACGAAGAGGGAAAAAAGATTGTCAAGAAAGGCCGCTTAAGAAAGCCATTTTGATATCGTACATCAAAAAGTAAGTACATTTAGAAGAATTATAAAAAAAACTTATTTGTTAACATATTTGTTAGAAAAAAATTAGAAATGATCTTAGATAATATGTGAAGTAGAAATTGGATAGTTGGTGTTATGTAATTATGTAATTGCTAATAAAACAAATTTTTCTTAAAATTTTGTTATCGGAGTTTTTTTTAATTTAAAATAATTTTTGAAACAAATGTTTTTTCGGAAATCGCGTGATAGTTCATTTGAACTTTAGAAAAATTATGAATAAAAACAAACACTGAAATTAAAACAAAATGCTTCATCAGGTAGTTGTATCCTATAATGTAGTCAAGGTAGTGGGCTCTACAATTTTGTATGTCCCTTGTCCTTTTCACACTCGTGTCAACATATAATCTTTAGTTGTTTTTACGACCATTACTTATTTATTTCTTATCTTACAAGCACCGAAAAACTATAATGTACAATAAAATAAAATCATAAGATATTTTTGTAATACATGTAATAGTATTTTAGAAATTTCATCATTATTTGATACATATTATTAAAGTACAGAAAAAGGCACTTCTCAATAAGAATCCATGTTAAAGCTTCATGGCAAAATATAAACATTGATATTTTACGTCCTAGGATCCCTAGCTCTACAAAAATCAAGCAGACTACTTCTAGATATTAATTCAGCGGTGTGCAAAGTTTCATGATAACCTTATCATTTTTTTAACTTGGGATACAAATATCTTAATGATATATTGTGTGCTTCGGGGATCTGAGCGCGGAGATTCCCGGGGGCAAAGCCCTAATAGTATATGTATATCAAATAATATGTGAAGTAAGTATCGATAAATTCGTCGGATGTAAAGTAACAAAGAAGATAGAGTAATTTTACGTTCTTGTTTTGGAGATGAGGGGGTCTGTAGATGGGTTTAAGCAGGTGTGGGGAAAGGATCTGACAATTTGACTGATGCAAAATAACCAAGGAATTCAACGAATTCTGACCTATTTTGTAGATAGGGAAATTGACGGAAGACTCCAAGTACTGTGGTGGGTAGATGAAGATAGGGGGGGGGGGGGGGGGGGGGGGGGGGGGGGAGGGGGGGAGGAAGGGTGGTGGGGGAAAGAGAGGGGGGGGAAAGAAGAAATTATTGATAAAAAAAATCGTTGGAAAATTAAAAAATTTGTACTTTATTTTGTAAAGGAGCTGAAAAAGGCGAAGATATGGGGGAAGGGCTTCAAAATGTGGGAGAAGGCTGTGGAGCGTTCAACCAGGAAAAGTTTTGGTTAAAAGTACAGGGAAATTAAGCTTTCTTACGTTACTTCCTGGAAGTGTGGACTGCCCTACTGAAATCTCTGTATAGTATAGGGAGATATATGTGTATAAGAAGATAGATATAACTTTATACCATGTCCACCCTCTGCGTCACTTATGCGACACATGCCAGAATTGGTAATTCTGGCCCGTGATTAAAGGTGAAAACTAATTTGACTTCCAACTTACCCACCACCCCGCGGCTGGCTTACGGCGTCCAAAATTTGGTTATGTTCGTATTAGGTTAGGTTGGATCAGAGCACTCCCCCGCACGCAAGTAAGCACCCGCAATTATTTGATATATTTCTTGTACTTTCCCTCGTAAAGGTTGGGTTTGATTATCATCCCATGCATACACTCTCGCCATCTTTTAACTTGTTCGCAACCACCCACACATCTTTTTATGTATGACTTTGATTATATGATTTCTTATAAAGTTTTTTTATCTGCTTTAGCAGCCCCAAAATAGATGCAGCTTGCTTCGTTTGTTACTTCTTAGTCTTAGTGAATGGTCTGCGTTCCCTCGGTTACCCGCACTTTTAGTTGCTTGATGATTTTTTATGCTAGGCACTGATTTAGTCAGTTGTTGGTTAATTATAATATTAAATTATTTAGATATGACTTTAAGATTATTTATAACGACTAACCAATCTGGTTATTAAGTTTACATTTGACTAGCTTCTTATTATATTTTGCTGTTATATTGTAGTTTTGATAAATGCTACAAGATTCGAACATGGAAAAACTATTATTAATCTAAAATATTTCATTAAAACATTTTTTCCCTTTCACTTACAGAGAAGTATGTAATTTATAAACGTTATTTTACGTAAATTTTTTTTAAGTCAAGTTATTTCGCTTCCTTCTAAAGACATTTTTGTACTAGTAAAAAAAATTTTGTGATAATCCCTCAGAAATGTCTTATATAGTGTCTAATAAGGAAAAATAACATTTTAAAAGAAGTCCATCTATGTGATGATACTTATGTATGTATGAAAGTATGTATGTATGTATGTATGTATGTATGTATGTATGTGTGTGTGTGTGTGTGTGTGTGTGTATGTTTGTTATCAATCTGTAATACACCATATTTTATCGCTTGCGTATTTTATGCCATAAGAATAACAAGCATACTGAAATACAGCAATGTATGATAAAAGCTGAAAAATAATGTTAATTTGCTTTTATTGATTTTATTACTAAGTTTTTTTTTTCCTGCGATTGAACGAGACCAGGATTAACACGATGCGAATCGCTATAATTTTTGTTTTTGAACAGGCGTGGGCAAGATGACCGATCAATATTGGTCTAATAAGGTTGTTGTAACGATTTTTCATGTCTAAAAAGCGGTTTTTGCTTCTTTTTGGGAAAAAATCTAAATTTTATTTCCCTTATAGTTGTATCTCATAGAGCATTAGAAAAGCTGTATTTTCTGTTTTCAATTATCTTTTAAACTTACGCTGTTTTTTTCAATAAAGAAAAACTCCAACTTTTTTGAAAAGCAGTCATTTCATATCGTATTGAATAACCCATCTACTTCGAGTGATTCCGATAATCCAAGGTTTAGAATGTTTTTTTTTATATTCTCAAATTAGTTTATAAAAAAATTCATGTTTTATTCCTCATTGAGGTTGTTATAACGATTTTCTATGTCCCAAAAGCAGTTTTTGCTATTTTTTGGGTAAAAAAATTCGAATATGATTTTTCTCATACTTGTATCTCATAGAGTATTAGAAAAGCTTTTTTTTCATTTTTAATTATCTTTCTTACTTATGGCGTTTTTTTTATTAAAGAAAAACTATAATTTTTATAAAAAACCAGTCATATCTTAGAAACTCTGCAGGTGATTTCAATGATCTAATGCTCGAAAATTTGTTTTCATACCCTTTAATAGTTTCAAGAAAAAATTCGAAAGGTGGTTTAGGAATGAAGTTTTGCGAGAAAAAGCTATCTATTGTATGGGATATATGACATATTCTTGGCTCATAAACATTCAAAAGTTCAGCCTTATATTGACTTGAATAATGTGAGTTGAAATAGCTTAAGGGCGAAGAAAATGAAACTGCAAATTGAAATTATTATTTTATTGCACTAAGTTATGCATTTTTCGGGCGGTACCGTTTGACTTTCGCGCAGTTGTGGGTTATTTCAAGCTCTTAAGTTGCGTGTGATTTTTGGGCGGTTTTAGCGGCTTCTTGTAGCGGTTTTCAATGGACATAATCTGGCAGCCCCGCTGTTGGTCTCTGAAACGTTGCTGAATTGTTAAAAATTAACTTCAATAACTTATTGTAGCTTTTTCTTATAATAGGTTTTTATAACAACGTCCACAGCTTTCTATGTATTCTATGGTGCAAATCACTTCGTGGGTTATCGCACGTCGCTACTCTTGTAAGAGGTTACGAAAGGCTTCATCAGGCAGTATAGCAAAGGTGGTTTGGGGATGATGTAGGGTGGTTAGTAAGTGGGTTGTACGGACTGCGGGGGGTGATCGTGCGAGAGGCCGGGTGGTTGTTAATATGAGGGCTGTAGTAAGTACATGTGATGAAGCAAAAAATACGAAACCGTAAAAAAATTTAACTCCATGCGGAGAGGCCTGCAGTAGGCTCTTCGAAATCAAAAAAACCTTTTTTTACATGAAATACGGAGAAAACAAGTAAGTTTGGGTTGGGGTCATGTAAGGATAAGGGGGGGGGGGGCTTAGAGAGCTGCGGGGGGCTTGAAAAAAACACGATCGTATGTACAAAAATCGTGAAAAACCAGCAAATCCACCCATGACTAGCGGATGAGGGGGGGGGGGGGGGGAATTGAATACTTACAACTATGTAAATATAAACATATACATGTATGACGCTCTTTTACAAACTAAACACCTTTTTGACCTAGACCTTTTCGATTTGGTTGACTTTTTTTTACGTGTTCTATATCGAAAAAAAGTGATAAATATTTGTTTTTTTTTAATTTGATTGTATGGGATGTATAAACGATCAAAAATTTAAGAATTCGATTATCTTCGTCTTATGGACTTGTTTTAACAAATTCATATTTTTGGTTCTATTAAAGGACAAATACATTATTTTCCCAGGTTAAAGCTGATGAAATTAACTTTAACACAAAAATATCCTTATTAATCAATTTTAACGATCCCCCTTTCTCCCTTATGGCATATTTTTAGTGAAAACATTTAGTTTTACATCGAATTTTACACAAAAAATGTTATTCTTATTGATAGCTAAATTATTATTACTAATGAAAAAAAATTAATTTATCTAGTGCTGCATGACATAATGGCACATCGGTTCTATTGCACGCCTCATTTCTGTGCTGTTTTTAACCGTAATATGCACGATTCTTTGATTTTTTTTTAATTATTATGAAATATTATTCATTGAGAAATATTTATTTGTTTACTTTCGAAAAATTTTATTTTTTACATTAAGTCAGCAATAAGTACGTAATTTACAGTAAAGAGAAAACTAGTTTTACAAATATTTATTTCTAATTACAGTCCATCAGTAACACTCTAATAAGTATTTGGCTCATAGCATAGGTTCTATGATAATAAGGTAATTTTAAATGAAATTTCTATTTAGTGTTCTTGGTTATTTTTTCTATTTATTGTACCGTGTATTTAAGGCCTAAGAAGTTCCGGTTGTTAATCTTAACTTCTTTTCCATCTTGTAGTTTGTCTGCTCGTAATTTTAACTTTTTGTGTCTGGACTGGAGGCCTAGTGTCGATAAAAATTATAAAAGAATGCCTAGAAAAGTGTAACGAAAATTACAAGCCACCAATATTTGCACTGACTAAATATCACGTGTCGCTGTTCAACAAATAATAAGTATGAAGAAGAAGAAAAGCTATTATTAGCACCCTTTTCGAAAGCTATAACAATATTGGGGGGCTCTCTGCCACTGTAATAAATCTTTAATATTAGTACAATTCTTATTTGTTATGTTACAATAACAATATATAGAATTACGAAATAGTCATACTTTCCTAAGTTAGAAACACTTTTTTTTTGTAACATTGCAATAATGCATATTTTTGTTAAATAAATTTTTTTTGTATCTGCTCTTTGTCTTACTTTTTGTTTTATTTAGAATTTTCAAAGCTTGTTCTATTTCTTAAATATTTTAGATCAAGTAACTGGAATAAATTTTCAAATATTTAGCGAGTAATGCGTTTGGTGCAATCTTTTGTACGGATATTAGTTTTTTAAGTTAACATTGTCAAATTACTTGTTTTTTAAAGCATAAAATCACTTATTCCTAATAATAATTAACAAACATTGCATAATAAATCAATCAGAAACTTATAATGAAAATACAGTACAGATGATAGTAAAAGTATACGAACCGTAAAAAAAAATTTCTACTAATAAATTGGCGCAAAGCTTTCTCATTCTTTGGTATTTTTAAAATAACGAGTAAAATATGACAATCTATACATCCATAAGAAACTGTTAAAATTTTTACAGTTCAGCCACCATATCTAACAAAAGAAAATGGTTGTCTGTGAATCACAACTGATTCATGCTTTTCGTCTTCGTCATCATTACTAATTAAAAAATTCAGCCACCATATCTAACAAAAGAAAATCATTGTCTATGAAACAACTGATTCATGCATTTCGTATTCGTCATCATTACTAATTAAAAAACTTATTTGCACTCACCTGATTAATGCTTTTTTTAAATTCCAAAATTGAAAGACGTATCTGAATATTTTTTTACTCTACGTGCACTAGAAAAAGTCATATCAGAAAACAATCAGTTATGACTTAAGTAAAGTGAAAAAATTAATTTTCAAAAATCAGTAAAAAATTAAAAATTAAAAAAAAAAATTTTAGCCAATATATGACCATTTTCATTACCAAACTCCTTACCTAGAATCATAAGGAGTAAAGAAAACTAAGAATTATCAAAATCGATAGTCAAACTTCGGAGAAACAACTAAGGTAAAATGAGGTATTTCTGGACACTTTTGAAATGTGAAAAGTTTTTCCCCAAGTTTGTAGTAATTGTACAATAGAAACAGAAGATCCATATCAACTATTGAGTTCGCATTTTCTCCAAGGATTATAAACCAAAAATAGCTGCAATTATTATAATTGAATTATTTAACAAATAAATTTCTAAAATTATTATTCGATTGAGCAGTATCGGGACACACTTAATTGAGATTAACAGTATATCGGGACATTGACTGAGCTATATCGGGACACATATGCAAGTATTTTTAATTCAGCATAGCAAATAGTTTTATTATATTCTGGTTGCTTATTATTAATGCACATATAAGCAATATTTAAAAATACAAGTAGTTTTATCAGAAACTAGTAAGAAAATGTAATTTTAAAGTGCGCGCACGCAAACATGCCATTACGATATAAAGAATAATTATGCATCAGGTATAGTATTATTTCTTGTTTTATTTTCAGCTTATT
>JAPYYV010029273.1:0-13928 GCA_030522625.1 Copidosoma aretas
AAAAAAAAAAAAAAAAAAAAAATTCAGCAGAGCTGCTGAACGAGCTGCTGAATACCGTTACATACAAACCACGCCAAGGCATCATGTATATTCGATCGAAAAAATATAAATTTCAACCGTCCACCCTTCGAACCTATATGATACGATCCCCGGCGAAGAACGACAAGCTCATCGCCCGGTTCCCGTCATTTCTCACGGCCCGACTTTTTTCCCCAGGTTCCTCGGCAACGACGAGATCGAGCCGATGCGCGAGCAGTCCAACGCGACCGAGCTCGACAATCCCCGCACCTGGGCGGCCCACAGCACGATCCGCGTGCGCGGCAACCGGGACAACCACAACAAGCCGATAAGGTGCCTCTCGGTCCACCCGACCAGCGCCCTGCCCGAGGTCGTCGAGTCCCGCTTCGACATACACTGTGAGTACATCATCGTCATCATCATCATCATCCCCATCGCATTATTTTGCATCCGCCGCCAGCGCGTATTATTATACCACGTCTACTTATCGACCGGCGCGCGAGAAAACCAAACACAATCCGTCCCGCGTTGTTTGCCTGCACATCATTATTACAGACCGAATCGGCGTCGATTCGTTCCCGCGCAGGAAGTAGAAACCGCCGCCAGCAGCATCGGCATCATCCCGCGGGGATCGATTCGAAAGCGAACTTTTCGCACGCAATCGTATACGCGCATGAATTATACTCGCCTCCACCCCCTCCGCGCGCGGCGGATCGTACTCTTTCTTGCGCCGCTGATCATGCTGCTGCAGGGCACATCGCTCGTTCATGATGCCAATGTACGCCCGTGTGTTTCGTGCATCGCGTAAGGATAGTGCATTTTTGAGCGCTCTCGCTCGGTCGATACTCGTACCGCGCCGGTACGTTACAATCGTCGCGAACCCCCTCCGACGAGGATTGCGAGTGGTTCGTGTGTTTCAGTTCGATGCGGACACCAACAGTCGGCCCCCTACTGTGCAAAGAACGATAAACGATTTATTTGGGTGCTCATGATTTTTCGATTGGCTATCAATTTCCATAAATATATATATATATATTTTACAGGTGTCGATTAACACATGTTTTGCAACGTATTCTCGGATTTTTTTTTGCTTTATTTTCAAGAATATACCGTAAAAATACACGACGAGTATCAAACTATATGTACGGAACGTGATTTTTTTTGTAACACCGTAAATTTAAACCGCTTCAATTGCAGGACTAAAAGGAAAATAAAACGTGAATCGCATATACTGATATAATACGCGGAAAAAGTTGAATTTCGGGTAGTTTGAATGGAGTTTCGTACTCAGAGAGAGACGTGCTGAATGAAGCGAAATGTAACTTTAACTAGCACACGGTGCATGTACTGTTTCGTCCACCCGCACCGTGACATACCCGAGAGACGAATGGACCTTGGTTCACTGCGATGCCATCCGTATTGCGTCGAGCTTCAATATGAATTTTTCCTTTCGCACGCATCGCGTTCTTCAACACGAGCGGCTTGTCACCAAATGACCCGCCCTCGAACTCGTCGCGCAAAAGTTTTGGTGAAAAGCCCCTCCTGTTCGACCCGTAATACTGCGAGATCACACCCCCCCCCCCCCCCCCCCCCCCCCCCCCCCCCCCCCACCCCACCCCCCCCCCCCCCCCCCCCCCCCCCCCCCCACCCCCCCGGCCCCCGGCCCCCCCCCGCGGCCCCAGCTCGAGCTTCGTGAGCCTGCGCTGCCTCGCCGACTCGAATCCCGCGGCGAGCATCAAGTGGTTCAAGGAGTCGTCCCCGATAATGGTGTCGAGCGGCAACGTGATGCCGATCGGCTACAACCGCACCCACCAGCTCAACGCGACCCTCGTCGAGTCCGAGGTGCGCTTCGAGCCCGTCAAGCGCGAGGACGCCGGGCTCTACAGCTGCAGGGCCGTCAACGTCATCGGGGAGAGCGCGCCCGCCAACTACCGGCTCGACGTGCAGTGTTAGTATTTTGTAACGCATTACTCATACATCAGGTTTTACGTTGTGCCGTTTGCGCGACATATTTGTGTCAGGATGTATGAAAAATATATGCCTTCTTCGATCGTGTGCTCAGTATAGACGGAAATTCCGCGTCATAATGCGGACGATGCACTTGATCGGGAACTTTTACATTCGGGTCGCGGTAATTAACGCGCTTTCGAGGCCCCGGGTGGTGATTCAGCGCTGCAGTCGTCGCGTTATTTTCAACGTTACTCTCCTTCCGTCTAGATTTGAAGTGATGAAATACTATACCAGTACTTACTATGTACTACGAGTACAATATACAGCTGTGTATTAATGGGATTCTTCGCTTTCCATGTAGGTTCACCTGATTGGATGATACGTCGTCTATTTTGATCGGGCGTTTATTCGTAAAAGAACCTGAGACTCATTAATATACGGACGACCTCTTTGATACGGATTGCGCGGGGCATCATTTTTTCACGAGATTTTATTTTACCCATTCAAAAAACGAAATTTTTATAAATACTTACTTATAACTATACGTATAAGTATTCACTGTGATGATTCAGAGAGAGACAGTACACCCGCCTAATCGAAATTATGTACCAATAATACTGTACCAAAAACGGTCGACATTGCGGCAATGTCAGCTTATTTTACCGAGGCCAACTCCTTGCTGCTGATGACGGCTACGTTTGAGTTTGATATTGTAAATAAACTTGACACTGCACTTGACATAACCAAACTACGAAAACTGGCCAATCCAACCGCACTTATCCCCCCCGGAAGCATTTGACACGTGTAATTTGAAAGCGTCAAAATTTGTAAACGCGATTAAATCGCGCCGTGTAATTATCTCTGTTCGTGTACCCGCGATTTTGCGAATCGCCTCTTCCGGAGCGCGAAAAAATTTTAAAATAAAATAGCTCGATTAATACGCCGCCAAAACTATCGTCGGTAATGAGGTGTCAATTAATGACTTTTTCCCGCACGGTTTTTCCATCCCCACCCGATACGTTTACAAAAGCTTCCGAATCGCAAAGTATACCAGAAGCCCCGTTCCAGCCACGACGGATCTATTGGAGCGTGAAATAACGAAACTCTTCGCGGAAACGGCCCCTACACAAACAAACACGTACCCATTGTACAAACAAACGTCCCTCAGAGCCACCGTCGGCCCGCACTCGACGTCCCCGGTCGGTCCCCCCACATCTGTACCATACATAACTGTGAGAACCGTCTTCTCTATTATATACATCGGCTCCTCGCGCCCCTCTTTCACATTCATAATCCCCCTGCGGACAGGCCGCGGCTCAATCGAGCGCGTCATTGTCGCTCCGCTCGGCCGCCGCCGGCGACGCTCCATTTGAACTTTCCCGACTCGCTCCCGAGCGTAAACGGACGCGTGCAGCGTGCATACACCGCACACACGTACAGGTCTTTCCCGACGAAGACGACGACGACGACGAGAAGCGGACGCTCCGCTGATTGGATTAGCCGGGCCTTTAATTCGGAATTATTGCGCCCCCCACCCCGCCCATCACGGATTGCCCGATTGTTCTCTTTCGCTCTCGTCGTTCGGACACGTTTGAGCGTTCGTTACTGAGGCACTATTATACGTGCAGAGGCGCGCGGACGGACGACAGAGAGTGCCGGCGTGTATTGTAGGAGGGCTGCTTTCGATTCCCTCCCTTCTCGCGGCCCCGGAGGGAAGAATGGCAAATTGCGGGGGGGGAGGATGATAAATACGCGCTGCCGGAGGGCGTTTTTGCGTTCCGAGTTTGCGTGATTAATTAATTTTAATGAACGCGATTTCATCCCTCCTGTCGCCGCGCGGACGTTTCGCGCGTACGTTTCCATACTTTCCATGCGCAGGGTTGTGAGGGGGGATTTTCCGTTTTTTTGTTTCGAACGAGAAGAATACTGTTTGAAAATGCCTTTCGACACAATTCGAACAAACACAATGGGGGGTCGAGAAAATACTTGGCTCGGCCGGACGTCCAAGGCACAACACAATGGGCCATTTCACCGGGGTCGAACGCAACACAGCGCGCCTGTATTATAAAAGTCGCTGCCTCGAGTCGGATAGGACGAGATTTTTTACTTCTTTTTCTGCAAAACGCGGGAATGCGTTGGTTCGATGAAAAGTATAGCTCTCGGAAACCTAATACCCTTGCCTGCTGATGGCGCTCTAATTATATGCCCGCAGTCACTGCTCGAGGGGAGTGCCTTGTACACCTCTATACGTACACACACTCCGCGCTTTACAAACACCGTTTGGATTTCAACACCATCGCAGTGTACGCCGTACGTATACGTATAATTTTCCATTTTGCATTTTCATATCGATATATTACTGCGTCGCCGCGCCGGGGCACACGCGCGCGCGATAGTGCGTATATAATTAATACAGAGCCCTGCATCGGGCAGCAGAAGGAGCGATAAAAGTGGAAAAACCCGCCTGTAGCCCCGAGATAAGGCTCAAGCGCACGGGCCCTGCGATAAATCCGGGCGCCTTGATTCGCCCCGACCGCGGCGGCGTATAACCCTAAACATGTCGGTTTTTCCGAAATAATTTATCGCACCGTCGTGCCTCTCCCACTTTTGACACTCGGTTTCGCGAAAGAGGAGAGAAAAAAACACCACCACCTCCACGGCCCAATTACGCTCGCCTTTTCCCCCCCCTCTCGCGTCCGCGTCCGCTATCTGTTAACGAGCGTGTATATACCGCCGCCGACAATCGCTCGGGAGCAGCGCTGTGTATACGCTGTATATATACTACCGTGCAGGCGCGCAAAAAGAGACGGAGGGACGGCTGCTCGGGCGCCCGGGCCGGTAATTAGTGTAATCACTGTTATAAAATTAACTAGCCTCGCGTGGCCTTTTTTACACGTGTACGCAGACAGCGGCTTCTTTGCCATCATCACGGCTATGTGCACCGTGTCGTTGTTGTCGCGCGCGCGTTTGCGCCGTGATTGGCCTGCTCTCTGCGCCCGCCTTGAAATTTTCGATTTTAATGGCGAAATTGCTAGTCGCGTATAGAAAGAGCGATGTACACGTATGCGGGGGGGGGGGGGGGGGGGGAAACGGGGAAGGGAAATTGAAAACAGAGCCAGCCACCCCCGCGTTCCTCGAGCGCGCTTCGCCATCATCGTCAATCAAAAATGATGAAACTCTTTGCATCACGGAGAGTACAGCGGCGGCGGCAGCGTCGGGTGTAATTTAACTTGGCGCTGAAACGCGTTTTCCGATTTTAGTAAGCAATTTGCAGCGAGCGAATGAATGCAAGTCCCTCTCTCTCTCTCTCTCTCTATACACTGCACGCCTGCGCGCCGTTGAATTATATTAATTGAAGCGCGAATTGTATCATCCCTGTACAGATAGCTGGGATGCCGACCTACATTTGTTCTACATCCGCGGGGCGCGCCCTTTTCGCGATCGCCGATCGAAAGCCGTTTCGCGATTAAAATTCGATTCCGCGAAAAGCGCGCCCGGTGCATTTGAAGTCCGCAGCGGAATTGTTGTGTGCTCCTGCAGCTGCTGTTGCGATGAATTATTTGGCCCGAACCGCGGAAACACGCGAGAGGGGGAAAATTCCGAAGAACAATATGCAAGCGCCGCGGCGGCGAACCAATTTCGCTGCGCGATAGGGATATTTTTCCAAAAAAAAAAAAAAAAAACGAACGAACGAGAAAAAGCTCGCCCCGTTTTATCTTTTTCTTTTTTCTTCGAATCTCAACGTCCGCATGACCGCCTCCTCGCGGCAATTAAGTCCTCCGCCGGTCACACTCCGTTCCGCGTCCGCGTGTCCGATGGGATCGGCCGCAGAGAACAGTCGTCGTTATCTCACGATCGTTGTGTGCTGTACAGCCGTTGCGAGCCAGCGCGCGCGTCAAAGTTCAAAAAACCGTTCCATCATCCTCGCCTGTGTACGTCGTATCTCACGAGTGATCCGAACAGTACGCTGTGATCGACAGTTGTACTTGTACGCTGCACGCGTAGGGTAGGGCAACGAGAGCACATACTTACACGTTGTATCGAAAACCGATCATCTACAATCTATATCTACTCACCTGTTACAACAATAATTCGTACATTGGTATGGGGCTTGAGTAGGTATATACTTATCGTGGTAGATACAGTTAAACAATTATACTTCCAACGCAGTGAGTAGGGTATCGACTTTCACACATTCCGCTCGTAATGACCGAGTTTGAAGTGAAAACCTGTTCCCGACGACCATCGTGTGATTCGCTGCAATGACCGAAAATCCGTGCGAAAACTACAAAGCTATATACATAACGTACCCTAATAGGCCTATACGATGTAAAATTTCGACACACGTATCATAGCAAAATATGAAAAAAAAAACCAAAACCCAAAAAACGCAAAAAAAAAAAAAAAACGACAAAAAAAAAAAAAAAAAAAAAAAAAAAAAAAAAAAAAAAAAAAAAAAAAAAAAACGTTTCGACGCGCGCAGACGGGCCGAAGCCCCGCTCGATCGACGGCCCCTCGGACGAACCGGCCGCGCTGGACGTGGTCGAGGAGCAGACGTCCCTGGGCTCGAACATCGAGCCCTTCGAGTGCCCGGACTTCGAGGCCAATCCCCCGGCCCAGTACCGCTGGCTGCACATACGGGGCGGCAACACCGACGCGATCGACAACCGCAACCACGAGCACGCCCTGGACGGCGGGCGCCGGCTGCGCCTCGAGAACGTCGGCTGGGCGGACGAGGGCGAGTACCGCTGCGTCGCCTACAACGTGATCAACGGCGTGGGCCGGGAGATGCCGAGCGACATGCGCTTCGTGCTGCACGTCATCGGGCCGCCGGAGATACAGGCGAGGCCGTCGGCCGAGACGGAGGACGGGATGTACGAGAGCATAGGCTGGACCGGGGAGCCGGTGCACAGGCTGAAGTCGAGGTTCTGCTCGAGGCCGCCGCCGAGGATCGTCGCCTGGCAGTGGGGCAGCTCGCACATCAGGGCCGGTGAGTTGGTTCTTCTTCTTCTTTTTTTTTTTTTTTTTTTTTTTTTTTTTTTGTTGGCCGAGAGAAATAGATTTTTTTTTGCCAATCGCGGAGAAAAATGTAGCGTCCGTAGAGTCGATGAACTTTTTTTAATTAGCTGCCAAGGAATGCGTTTGTGTGTATGGTTTTTGATTTCATTTTTAATTCGAGTGATAGCAAACACCATGCACAGTGATGACAATGGCCATACCCAATAAGATAATAGCACACCCGAGCTCTCATAGATTTCTGGATATCAAAGTGGCTCTGAGATCAAATTTAATCAACTCCCGAAGGTGTCTCGATCTTTGTTAATAATAAATATTGAAATACTACAGCACATAAGTCTTATACTCGTGCAAGGAACAATAATATCCGCTAAAGACTCATGTCGGCGAAAAATTTTCACTCGCGGTAGAATTTCAAATTTTTCACCTCAACATGTAAATCTTTCTTACCTCAATCCCCCTCAAAGGCTGAAATCCACTCTTCAAAAGGACGAGCTTTTCTTCTTAATGTATGCACAGTCTCGAATGTAAACACGCAGATATGACGTCTCGTTTCGGTGCTTCCGGCAGCTTTCGCTTGATGCATTTACATTTGTGCTTTGCTCCGGTCTTATTGCAACGGACCGCACCAGATGCGCTCCGAGCTAGGATTTATTTTAAAGGTTTAAGAGAGGGGGGGAGAGAGAGAGCTCAAAAACTCCATGCTCCGGTTGGATTTGAATTTAATTTGAAAGTTAAATTGAATCGTTCGGTACGTGCAGTGAGTGTGTTTAATAAGGCTAGCCCTAATCAGGTTTGAATTGCTTATAACTCACACTTTTAATGATGATCGAATGAATTAAAACAAATTTCGGACGTTTGGAAAATTGGTTCGATTGTGTTTTTAAAATAACTACTGCAAACTAAAAGGGACACGGAATCAATTTTTTTTAGAGTATTTTCCGGAACAATATTTCATCTCAGAGCACACAGGGGAACATATTGCAAATTGTAAGTTCAGTACCATGAGCAATTACTTCACATACTCAGCCCAGGCTGTTGAGTTTTTACTTCAATCATGTGTATTTCATCGTCGCTAAAATGTTTATTCTTCGATTCGTTCGGAGTCCCGA
The DNA here is from genome assembly GCA_030522625.1 of Copidosoma aretas. Classification (NCBI taxonomy): domain Eukaryota; kingdom Metazoa; phylum Arthropoda; class Insecta; order Hymenoptera; family Encyrtidae; genus Copidosoma; species Copidosoma aretas. Next base: position 8,097 of record JAPYYV010029273.1, read on the forward strand.
CCATCATTGGCCAAAGAGATATTTTTCAAACAGCCCTTCATCCCCGATAACGTAAGCCATCCACGTGATCCTCGAGGCGCTAGGATTAAAGTTTTTTCGATTTCACGGGGCAATTTGAAAACCGTTTCTTTTTTACCGCTCTTAACATTCGCTAATCCCCAATCTCATTCGTTTCGCACTCGGGTGGTCCAAAACCCGGGTAAAAAGGGGGGCGGGGGGGTGTCGAGCATTTTTGTTTTCCACACGTGTAAACATCCAACTCCCCTTGAGTTAAAATCTCCGCTCCGGATATCGGAAGAGCTCTCTCGCGGGGTAAGGCGACATCATCGAAGATCCTCCTCGCCCGTTGCACAGCATGTAGCTGCCGACGCCGTTATCGTGCACTATATACTTTCACCTCTCTCTCAAACGAGGGGCGCGCAACACGGGTACATATCATACCCCCGCCCCGCAACGGCTCGCGTCGTCTATGAATATTACACATCGTACGCATACCACGTCGGACAGCTCTCTTCGTGTGTGCATGCTTTAACGACGGGCGTGACTTTCAAAACGCGAAGCTCATCCGACGCTCGTGTGATTGATTCCCACCGGTGCCGCGTCATAAAAGCCGCGCGATGTTCGATCTCCTCCTGTCTCGTCACACCGGACTCGCTCTGGGTATGCCCGTGCGTACCATGTCACACACGTCGCGCGTTTTGTCCACATCCACGGGTTACCTACACGCGCGCGCGCGCGCGACGCACCGGCCGATCGGGATTTAATGGTTTTTTTCGCCGTCCTGGCCGTCGGGGCGTGTGAAACTTTCGACTCCTTCCTGATGCTGGCTCCTCGAACGAACGTTTTATCGTACACACACCGCGCGCGGCGCGTACAACCTATGAACCATCAGCCGCTGTTGCAGCGAGAACGGGGCGAGACGAATGAATAACCGAAAACGCAGCCGCGAAGGACGGGAATTAAATTCACCCGTTGCAGATATCGCGCCCGATTGATTAGAGAACGCGCGGGTTTGCGAACCTTGAGCGGTACATGTACACGTAGCGCGCCTTTCACACGGATCTCTTTACTTGTATACTCATATACGTGCAGTACTTATAAATCGAGCGTGAGAAAGACACGGAGCGCGTGTATATACGTTTCTAGTTATACGTTACGACGAATAGTGTAGCCATTATATGTACGTGAAAACAGCTCAGAGCGCTTACCGTACGTGTGTGTATGTGTGGATGAATATAATTTATATCAAAGGCGCAGCTCTCGTTTTATTGTTACATCCACGCTTCACAACCGATGCACAGCGCGTGGTACTGTTCCGTCGTCCGAGGAGATATCGGAGGGTACAATACACGTACCAGGTATAACTTTTATGGCGTGTACTTTGCCCGGCCGGAGTCCGCGTATAATGACCGGCCGTTCTAGTTCGCTCGGGCGGCTCCCGAGAGCTGGAGCGAAAAATTGAGACTGTACGGTTTCCTCCGCCTCCTCCTCCTCCTCCTCCTTCGTCTTCGCGGGGAAATCACGGCGCGCGGGCGAAATCGTCGAGTGCACCTTTGAGGAGACTCCAGAGGAGGGGGTGTACCGTAAAAACTATGCATCGTGCGCGAGTCCAAAGTGGATCTCGAAATAATTGCCTTCCGATTTTCCTTTGTCCTCTTTTTTTTGTTTTTACTCGGAAGAGACGCACAGTTTGTCCGAAATGAATGTTGCATTGACAATAAAGACGGCAAAATTTATGAAAGTACGGCCGAAATACGGAGAAAACGGCTCTTGCGTATTTTTCCCGAAACCTCGTGCATTGTGAGTAAAAAAATGACAAAACTCACTTTCACTTCAAAACTGTGGACTGTAGAGAAAAATGTTCTTCTTTGTTTTAGTCCCAACGGTTGGAAAATAAAATTTGTATCGGTTGAATATTTATACCTCGCATGCATTTTGTTCTCCAGGGCAGCTTCTGGAAAGTTTCTGATGAGTCTATTAAGAGTATATATCTGCCTTCCCTGTCCTCCAAGTCTTACGTTGAGAAACGCACAGGTCAAAACTTTGTGAAATTACGTAGGTATAAATAAGTTGTACAAACCCGATGGATACGAAATAACGACTCGTGTGCAATTTCAATGAATAAATTGTCCATGAAATAACAATCCACGCGTACTATTCGAGTGGTACAAATTTCGATGAAAAACACCAAGAATCTAATCAACTACACATTTTTATCGATAATGTACGATTTGTATTAATCATCCCCCCCCCCCCCCCCCCCGCCCCCGGATGTGCCGCAGGCGAGAGCATCAGCCCCAAGTACGAGGCCCTGCCGCTCGAGCCGATAATCGAGAACAAGGTGGTGACCAACTGCTACTGGGCGAAGCTCGAGATCCGCGATCTGGGACACGCGGACGCGCGCATGTACACCCTGGTCGTCGAGAGCGAGAAGGGCCGGGACTCGAAGAACCTGCGCCTGGTCGTGCGCGACCACACGGAGATGCGGATGATCGCGGCGGCCGGGGCCATCGGGCTGATAGTCCTCCTGTTCCTGGTCCTCGTCGCCGTCTACGCCCTGCGCTCGAGGCGCAAGCACCGGGAGTACAGGCGCGAGGACGAGGAGGAGGGCAGCGTCTCGACCACCACGATCGAGAGGAACGGCGGCCAGCTCAACAAGACCGCCCTGCACGCGTCGGTCAGTCTGATCACTTGTACATATGTCTACCTTTGATTGTTCCTGCTTGCTTGTTGTTTTTTTTTTTTTGCCCAGCTGTTCGAAATCAGAGCGACGCTGTTGTGTTTTGCGCGCAAACTTTGGAGCAAAGCTCGATTTTGTACGCTGCAAGTTCTGCGCTTTCGCGCAACTTTTACAAATAATTCGTAACAGCGAATCACGCAAGATGATCGACCGTGTGGTTTATTGCTTTTTTTCATTTTTCTTCCGACGACGTGAGTGTGTTGTATCGCAGCGACGTTATTAGTGGTGCCGGCTCAACCAGCCAATTATTTTGCCAGGACCGTTGATCGGATTTGGAAAATTCAAATCAGACGGCTGGACGAAAATCAGCTCCAAAGTGGCACGAACAGTGTCTCGTTATTTTTCGAGTCTTTCATAGACCACAAGAACCTGTCGGGTAAATTATTGAAATGCACAAACTGATTGTGTGAATATATGGTCTTTAGAAACGCAGAAAAATATATTTTGATACTTTGAACAAATCATTTTTGTACTTAGCATGCCGGACACGCTTGGCTGTGTATTGCATGGACTATCTACGTTGGTTCTCTCGCGCCCGCTGTTATTTGGGCAGAGCTGTAAAAAATAGTTGACCCTGGATTTGGCTAATTTACACTTTTGCAAAACTTTTTGCGAAAAACAGAAATTTCAACCGCGCGCTTTGGATTTACCGTGAATTGCGAATTTCGAACTGTTCAATGGCTCGAGGGCGCTGGGAATACGAGCACCGCGTTCGTTCATTGTCCGGCGTTGGAGAAGCGCGCCCGCGGTTTTTTCGCTCGAAATTTTCGCAAAGCTCCCCCAGTTTTCCCCCGCGGATGTCGGGCTGCCTCGTCGCGCCGGGCCTTTTGTAAAGCACACCGAAATTAAAATAACGAACGCGCTGACGGGAGCGCGTCGGGGCATTTTCCGCGATGCGAAAATGTGAATTTATGCAACGCGCATGCAGCTCGCGCTTTTTAAATTTTCATTACGCCTCGGGAGCGGAGTACGGTATTCATTATTCAACCGTTGGCCTGTGAAAGAGAGAGAAAAAAAAAAACCCAGCGCACGGAGGCTAACAGGGCCGGTACCACGTGGATTTTAAATATTAGCATTCACCGCCGTGCGCGCTCTGTGATTGACGGTACAAGTGCAATTTGGGCTCCGTTCGAAATGCATCTTTCAAGGGTTTCTTATGCTCGCGCTCCTTCGGGTTGGTTGTTTTTGGTCGCGCGCCAAGTTTTCAATTTTGTATACGTAGTACGAAAAACTCTCGGACCTGCCGCGACTGACTACTACTACAACTGCGGAAGTGCGGAGGTTCAAGTCCTTTCGACAACAACTGACAGTTGAAAAATGGATAGGGCGGAGACGGTTCTGGCGGATAAAGCGTTTGACAAGATTGATCCTTGAAAAGAGGAAAATCGATAAACCACGCAGAGTTGATGATTCCTATTCAATTTCAGTTTTTCCCAGCCCGGATTTGCCAATCGTACGGTCATCGCAGAAGTTTATGAATACATTCAATGTTTCGCAAAACTTGCCGCAATGAACTTTATATGCGTATACGATGAACGAACGATTGGCAAATCGAAACGATCTTTGGACGTTTCTCTGGTCTCGTTCCATAACCAACCGCATCTGAGAAAAACGCATTGCCTTCCAACTAATCTACCTTTTACCATGGATACCTCTCTCTCCTACTCTTTCTCTCCATGGATCCCAATGATCGGCACCCCCCCCCCCCCCCCCCCCCCCCCCCCCCCCCCCCCCCCCCCCCCCCACCACCCCCCCCACCCCCCCCCCCCCCCCCGGCCAACTCTGGGGACAAAAAAGACACCCCTCTCGCCCCCGCCCCCCCCCCCCCCCAAAAAAAAACAGCAGCCCCAGCAGCCCCAGCAGCAGCAGCAGCATCAGCAGCACCAGCAGCACCAGCAGCAACTCTCCCAGCACCTCCAGCCCCACCACAACCAGCAGTACCAGCAAAACACCCTCAAGAGCATCATGGTCGGCGGCGGCATGGTCGGCGGCACCGGCACCCTGCTCGGCTATCCCCGCAAGCCCTCGGTCGGCAGCAGCATCACCACCGACGACGGGCTGGCCGTCATGTACGACTACGATCAGATCGCCTGCAAGTCCCGCCAGCAGCAGCAGCAGACCATGAGCCCCGAGGCCCTCAAGGTCCGGCGCGCCCCGGCCGTCCTGCAGCCGCCCACGATCGTCTGATACCAGGAGGGCAGGTTCGCCGTGTTCTACGGGGCCGAGCGGCCGGACGAGGGACGCGCGCCGGTCCGCGCCGGCGCGGAGTTCGCCCCGCGCGGCTAGATCGCTCGTGCCGCTGCCGCTCGTCGCGCCGGTTACGTACCACCGGTACACTGCGCCGAGAGGAATGGTCGAACGATGCATGATACTCCGCGGCGGTATGGTCCGCGATCGTACGCGAGCCGCGGCACGCTCGCTCGGTGCGGTGCAGGGGACTTGGCGACATTTTTCTCCCGCGGGTGACTGTTGCAGCACCGATCGCGCATCGGCGAGCTTTGGCACGATCCACAGCTCACGCCCTGCGCAGACCTGCGCGCGAGTCGGCGGGAGATGACAGCGGCCGCCGCGACGGTTTCTGCGTACCAGGAGCCCGGCCCCTCGGAGATCCTCGCGAGGTCGAGGGCGGAGGGGAGAGAAAAGTCGCGCGGGTCTTCTTTCGCTCCTCCGTGCTCTTTTTCTTTTCCCTCGCCCGAAGGGAACTTTTATCGCGGATGAGCACGGCCGCGGAGTTATGAAGTGTAATTACGTACAACTGCGGGGCTGCGGGAGACGACGGCGTTGATTATTGGACGGTCGTTGTCACTGCAGCGCCATAAGGGATGGTGCAGGCCGTTGTCAACGCGTCGCGGAAGGACAGCAGCGTGTATATTTTTGTACATATGCGTATTATATAGAAAAATATTTCAATTTCATGTGACCCTTCTTCTCCATCTCATACATTATTCATACGTGTACCCATACATTAATATGCGTGATCGAGAGTGATTTCATCACCGAGCACTGTTTTCAGCTCTACAGGTAGATTTATGTAACTGTAGGAAAGGTGCGCCAAACCGATTCTACGAAGAATTCGAGGAATGGAAGTGAAA
>JAPYYV010029280.1:0-10528 GCA_030522625.1 Copidosoma aretas
GGGGGGGGGACGCAAGCGGAGGACGAACGAGGCATCCTCGGGAGAAGAACCGACGATATACGCGGGGGGGTGTATTATCCGAGCGCCCGGGCGGTCGGCGAAGGGGCGGTAACAATTACAAGAGCAGCCGGACGCGGGAGGACATTGTCGCGTGTTGTACCTGGGCTCGAAGTCGGCAGGCCGCTGGGCGCGACGACGACGACATGGTCCCTATCGCCGTGGCGCCGTTCGTCGAGGGCACTGCTGCTGCTACTACTGGCGCCGCCGCTGCTGAGCTCCTGCCAGCTAGCGCCGCCACCACGAAGACGGGGAGCTTTCGGCCGCCGCCGCCGACGCTGATGATGATTCTGCGCCTGGGAGCTTTGGGTTTGGAGCGGGGGGGGGGGGGGGGGCCCGGCAGCACGGGCGGGCCCCCCCTCTCGGGGCGGGGGGGGGGGGGGGGGGGGGGGGGTGTACATGTAGTACGCGCAGGCACACCTTTTCGGGATCGCGCGTGGTGGGAGTGCTGGCAGAGAGAGAGCTCCGTCCGCTCGGCTGATCCGCGAGGGGGATGGATTTTAATTCAGCAGTAGCTGATGCGCCTATCCGTCCGTCGCTCCCTCGCTGTCTCCTTTTTTCTTTTTCTCGATTCCCGACGCGTTTCGTCCTTGCCGCCGTCGCGGCTGCTGCGCCCGTGTCTTTTTTCTTTCTTTTTTTTTTGCTTTGTTTTGCCCGCCCTCCGGTACAACATAGGCCGGCAACTTCCGTAATATAAAAATTTTCAAGAGCAAGTTTCCTCCCGCCCCTGTCGGCCGACGCCCACCCGCGATCTTCTTTTGCGTCCTTTAATTTTGAAAGCCCTTTGTGTGCCCGCCCGAGCCTTGTGTTTTTTGCCGCTGCTGTTGCTTTCATCAATTTGCACTCGCCCGCTGCTTTCCGATGGTCTTTTTTTTTTCCGTTCCTTTCGCGATCTCCCGCGTGGCGGCTGGGCTTACTGGGATGGTTTTGGTGTTTTTGCTCACTTTTTTTCTTCCGGAAGATCCTCCTGTCATTCGAGCAATGGTCGGGTTAGAGCGCGTGACTGGTGGATACTCTGTTTTTACTTTGTTCATGCGTCGGTCAGTCTGTCAAAATACGATGTTCCGGACGTTGGAATACTACTCGTTGGAGTGTACTTCGTACGAGACCTTCATTGTCAATGTTGTAAACTGCTTTTCTTTTTTCTCAATTCAGGTTTTTCAGATGACATGAAAAATATTTATTGCGTTCGCCTATACAGAAATGATTGATTCGAGGAACAGTTTCTTTTTACCGGAGAAAGAACAACCAATGTTTCTGAATAAACACATGCGCACTTCCTTGGTCGAGGCCATCAATTGTGACACAATAATTTTGAATTTGACGGATTATATTCTTTTTTACAGTCACACTTCGTTTCGTGTATTATTCCAGAGATGTTGAATAGATCGCAAAATGTTTCTCAACATCAAATTTGAACTCAGCCTGTAGCATCGTTGGGAAAGTATGTACTTATATACATTGGTCTTGGTAGAATAGGTGGTCATTACCGTAATATTATTCATCACAGTGCAGTTTCATTATATTGTTATTTGACTGCACGAATAGAGTGCAAGTTTGGATGATGGAAACATGTCATAAATTCGATGGCGATCCTAAATTTCAAAAATCACGCGGGTTTACACGCTGTTACGGACGAAGTGACGTTAAAAAGTCTCTTAATCTATTGGATAATAAACTGAAAAATGGTTGTTTTGGATTTAACTTGTTGGTTTTTGTCTCATAACCAATCATCTCAATTGATTTTTTCATTTGGTATACTTTCAATATTAATTTTACCTAGTCCATTCGTGTTCTTTGTAGGCTTTGAATTCCGATGTAATAAGTGCTAAATAAAGTTTTGGTTCATCATATACACATTTTTAGCAATATTTTTTTCTTGAACTTTTCATTTCGTCCACCTGCTGTCAAATAAAATCTCACGTAATTACTGTAACCTACATTTTTTGTATTTTTTAAAGAATAAATTTAAAATACCATGATTTTTCTCTCGTATAATGGAGTCCAAATGTTTCAAGGAAAAATCATGAAAAACTTTCAGTTTCGTAAATGCTACCTATAAATCGACTTTTAAAATTATTGTACTGTTTCTGAAGTGACCCATAATACACATTGTTCACATGCTACGTCGATGTCTTTTTTCAGCCCAATTAGATACGATGTATTCTCCAGATTATTATATACCCGATTTGTCCCGAAATTGCTCTCGAGCCATCGTAAAACAATACCCACTCGAAGTATACATATGTATACATAAAAGGCAGGGAGCACATTAACGCTTCTCTATTATAAATGAAGGTTCGTTATTACAAATGAATCGAAATAATGACAGACAGATATAGTATACGCTCGTTATCGGTACTCGATTTGAGATTTATCGGAGTAATCAATGATACAAGAGGAATGAAAAAAAAGCCCGAGATATTGTATCATCGAGAATATAAATAAAATCGGGGTACAAGCTCGTTATTTCGAAATGAGCATTTTTTAATTGCAGCAATGAATAGCTGCGATGGTAATTACGTGGCACTTTTAGTTCGTATAGCCGTATTTCAGGGGGATCATTGGAGTAAATTGTTAAAATGTGCTAACATAAAGATTCATGTGATATCAAAGTAAATGCCTTTTTGCGTTAAAATCTTTTTTTCCAATTTTACACAAGCACTTGCATGGCATATAATCTATTATTATTATTTTTGTAGAATAAACTCGATTATTCGAAAAAGATTTTCAACTGTGACTTAATTATCACATACGTTCTAATTTTCTGTGTGGATTCAATGCTGAGAGCTTTTCGACAAATCGTATAGGTCGGCCCCAAAACTCGCACCGTCACGTACAATAATGTTCATGCAGCGAGTATCAATCAATGTCTTTTGACTTGTTGATTAGACTAATTTATCCATCGTGACATTGTGCGTGTAGGTATACGCATGATCCATTAGCACGCATGACGAGACATGTAGTTCGAGTTCCGAGCCCCATCAGTGTCTCCGAATTGCGGGAAGACCTTGTACGATTAACACGAACGGATCGACTCCTCTGACAGTGATCGCCTCCTCTATCCGGGATCGTAAAATCGCTGTGTTGTCGCGCGTGCGCCGATTTTTCCAGATAAGAGCTTTCGCAGAAAAGCCGTCGCGTCGAATGCCGATGTGCGCGCAATGGACGAAACAAAAACCGTCGCTCATTTCACTGCATTATTGTAGAACTTGCGATGAAAACTTCCGAAACAGCGATGAGTATAATATGCTCATACTGTTACGACGATCTGTACGGATGAGCCAATCGATACACAACACCCTACCCATGACGCATATATAGCCCGGCAACGATGGCAAAAATCTGCTCGTGATAAATCAGGTCCCGTATAATGTACAATCACAGTCATCATCGAGTCCGACGCGCGCGTGCGATTCGCGCGCAACGAGCCTATTATGCTACTAAATATAAAAATAGCGCGCGAGTGTATAGACCGACGGCGCGATTAGATTAGCCCCGGTGTACGGTACTCGTGACGTACTTACTCAATATACCAGTTGATATTATACGTATAATATGCATGTATACACACTTCTCTCAGACGCGTATATAGGTGTAATATAATCCAGCAGTATAATAAATCCACCGAGGGTATAAGTGTCGCGCTGAGGAAGGGGGATGATCAACGGAGGCGCATCGCGTGTGGTACACGCGTGAGATCGATAAAAATCGGGGGGGATACGGCGCAGTGTTAAGTAGTGTAAAAAGTTCCCACCCTATATTTATAAGCACCCGTTGCTGCGCGCGCGCGGGTGAGTAATGTTACGAGGCGTATCGCACCTCTATGTATACACATTACACATACACAGCGATCGGACCATCACCCGTGTGCAGCCGTGTGCCATATACAGTGTATCGTACTCGCGGCTCGCGATCGGTCGTCCCTCGATTTCCGCCTTTCCGCGCGCATCATGCACAACTCGATGACGCTCGAGCCAACATCGCCCGCAAAGTAAAGACATTGGCCGCGCGTGCTTGCGATAATCAGCGCGCGCTGCGCTCCGATTGATAAGGAGGAGCGGAACCCGTCTTCTGTTGTCCCGGGTTGCCCCCGCGCCGGGCGGCTCGCGCGCGATCCCGCACAGTCGCGGCCGAGCGAGGGTCGATCGAGGATTACATTTTCACCGTTCGTCGCGACTCTCGAGTCGTCGTGGTTGCGAATTTCCGTCCCGCGACGGGCGAAACAGTAACGACAATCCTGACGATCGGCGGCCGGATCATGTCGTGCGCCCGGCTGCTACTGCCAGGCCTGCGGCGCGGTGGCGGCAGGACCGCCGGACCGGGGGCCCGCTCGTCGTCCTCGAGCAGCATGCCGCTGTCGGTGCACCTGGCCGCGGTGAGTTCGACGTGCATAATACCGCTCGATCGGGGGATCCGTGTGTTTTTTGCCCCATCTTCGTCGAGCGTACAGCGATGCGCCGTAGCGCTTTGGCTCCCCCCCCCAACTCTCATCCCCCGCACTGCCGGCGTTCTATCTTTCGCGGCTAGTCTTCGTCCCTATCTGTGCGCATGCATGTAAGAGCACGCGCGCGTATACTTACGTTTGCGTCTTTCGTACGTTTTGCGACCTACGTGTGTTTACCATGTTACGCCGTGCACGCGATGTTTATCCGCGATATTCATGTTTACGTTTTGACGGTGCTCGACCCTTTCCACTCTTGTGTATACGTGCTAACAATAAGACTTGCCGATTAGAACGACGATTCGACGATTCGTCTGGTACAGGCGCTGTACTTATGATTGTTGATCTTGGAGAGCATTGAAAGGAGAGAAAAAATACGCACGCGCTCGATGATAAAGTACTCGCGTTCTACAGTTTTCAGCTCGATAACGACGATGACGCGATGATTTTGTGCAACAACTAGACGCTACGGTGTTGAACTTTAGCCATATTTTTGCGATCCGAGTGTCGTGGTATTAGAAAAATAACTACGCGTGCATCGATCGAAACGCGCGTGTATCTCGGGACACGTACGCACATGTACATGGATGTACATCAGCTGTCATCCCCATGCTTGTGCACCGACAGCTCGGAATGTCTGATGCATGTCGCAAGAGCACGCAGTTTATTGCCGATGCTCGTAACGTTATATTACATGCCTATACTCGCGTCACCAAATATGTGTCGCTCCGAGATACGCGATTTTATGGATTTTTTGCTAAATCGATCGATCGATTAAATAGATAGTGTCAAAGAGAGAGAGAGAGAGAGAGAGAGAATCGCATGCTCGCGTTCGGATAAATATATCATTGTTCTGTCCGAGAAATGAGGAGATTAACTTACGATACGGGTATTTTATGTAAACGCGGATAAGTAATTGGGACACTCGAGCAGTAATATTGTAGGTGTCACATGTTGTAAAAGTTGTACGCAATTATATTTGGTTTTCGACTGCTGCAGTCACGCACTCTTACAATTACAATCGCATCCCTTTATCTATACTGTATTTATATTTTATGTATATTTGTGTATATGCAGTGCAATTTTAATCGTATGATATAAATCGTTGATCCGTTAATCGCTAAGAGGAAAACAAAATTCGTATTTTACCTGTTTAAGGAAACTGATTGTCCGTAGGAATGTTTGGCTGCTAATATGGTGATGATTGTGTGTTTGATAGTCACATAGAACGTATACGAACGAGAAATTTTATTCAGCTTATAATTTTCTGAATGGAAAGTTTATCGATTCTAATATAGTATAGATGCCACTTTACCTTGATCTGTACTTATTAAAACCAGGGAAAATCCATCGGTTCAATTTAAATTTTTCCCCTACTGTCTGCCCTTCGGCTTGTATATAGTGACCTAATTCTGGATATTTCATGCATTTTCGATTTATTATTTTTTTTTCTCGAACGAAATAAAATATGATTTGGCAAATGGTATCTTCAAAAGACCCATCGAAGCTTCAACTGAGAATTTTTTCAATAGTAAACAGTACCCAGGCGTATATATACCATCACGTTTCTATCAAGCGTATGTTTTGAGAGAATTTACCAATTACCAAAAAGTAGGGCAGATTAAAATTGAAAATATGCCAATTTATTGAAACCAATAATGTTTTTGGTTAAACAAATTTATTTTGGTCTCTTTGGCTGATCTACGGCAAAGAAGCTGATGTTGCGGTACATTTTCACGTTACGCTAAAAGCAGCGTACAGCAGAAAGTGTATACGCTGCTTTGTAATGTTCGCCGCTTTCAGCATAACGTGACAATGTGTAACTTTACGATTACCTGTTTAGGCATGTACAGCATAAGCAAACATTTGAATGGAAAACTGGAAAAGTGCGACGAATTTTAATTTTTTTAGACATCCGAAAATATACTTGTTATGATAATTGGCGAATTTTTCGTGCAACAAACATGCAATAAATGGTAGGATTCCTTTTTATACTTTAGCGTTATTGAAAGAATACTAGAGCAAATATTTTTTTTAACAAGATCTACAATCAAGCAGCTTGTTTTTTTTACAAATCTTTGGTATTTTTCTCAAATTAACAACAAATATTTTACATTATGTTTTATTTTCCAACTTTTTTGCTTTTAGGGTATGAAAATAATAAATACTGATTGAAACTTACAAAAAAAGTATGCTTCTAAGGGAAAATAATTGAAAAAAATTGTATTCATGAAAATATTTGACGATGATTTTTTATTTTTTGTCTCTACATTCATCCAAATGCCAAAGTAGATGGGAAATAAAATTTTCTCGCAAAGTATTATATTTGTTTAAGTGTTCTCTCAAACTATCTGCATGTAAAATAATATTATACAAACGTAATGTTTTTACGAATCTTCCGTTGGGCGCTATGCACTTGAGCCCATCCACTGATAAAAATGACAAAAAAAAGTGGCAGTTGATCCCGAATAACAGACGAATAAAAGTTGCAGTTGAGCCCACTAAAAGATGAAATTATCTAGATAAAGTAGGTGCAATAACAGAAATAAACGCTTGAAATAAAATCATCTTTTTATACGAGTAAACTTTTCTAACAAGATATAAAACAACTAAAAAGTCCCCTACTATAATAAAACATGTTATATCTCAATAATCTAATTTGTCTTTTGTTACGTAAATATGTTTGCAACAAAATATGTTGTACGTCAATAAATCTAGAATCACATTGTGTACATTACATTTGCTTTCTATAATACGAAGAAACGCGCTTCACAAACATAAATAGATCAATTTTCACTTTATTATATTCTTCTCGTGCAAATGCTAATGTAACATAGGAAAAAATCTCGCTCGTGCTGGACGTATGCAACGTCGAGAACGATAAACATTTCGAACTTTAATTATGTTTTCCCACTTCTGTCCGGTTTGAACAATGCGTGCTTTTTTTAAATTTATACTTATTCAACACTAAAAATGGCTTCCCTTTACTGCTTAGCATTGTAAACAACGACATGGTGGATTATACGACGTTTCGGCACGCGACGTAAGTACGCAACCGATCGTATTTATGATCAACGGTAATTTGCTCGCCAGCGTAAACATAATGCGAAATTTGCGATTGTGTACTGTAGCAATCATCCTATCCTACCTATAAACTTTGAGCGCGCAGGGGCGGAGCTCCTAGCAGGAGACGAATTAAGCTGTGATCGTGTGTTTTGGTACAGATAATAAATAATGATTCAAGTATCTACGAAAAAGATGATATTATCTTTCAGCGGGCTTAACTGTAACAATCATCTGGGCTCAAGTGCTATGAGGAAAAGAGAGTCAGAGTGGACTCGACTACAAGATTTTTAATCAGATGCAGGGCTCAAGTGCAAACAGCCCCTTCCGTTGCAATTCGAGTTCAATCTGATGGAAATTTTTGTTTCACACGTAAAACAAATGTAAACACAAACGCGCGCAGTGGTTGGCGCTCAAACCACCCACCCTCGTATTAAGTTGAAAAATTGTTGTTCCAACTGTAGTAACTACTGCTAAAAATGGACAAATTATGCGTGGTCGCATTTACCGCTCTAATGAAAAGGTGTAAGACATTCGTGGCTAAAAAGTGGAGTCCACCCCAAACATAGCAAAAAATAAAGAAAACTCGAACAAGCGTTGTATAATATAATACGTTTGTGCATATACCTGCCCGATCAGAGAGCCAACAGCCGACTGGACCTCTGCCGCGAGCTCCAACAGACGGCCGAGCGCCGACGCCGGTCCAGCTTCACCGAGCGCAACCAGCTCAAGTACGCCCGCCGATTGGTGGTCAAGCTGGGCAGTGCCGTGGTTACGCGCGAGGACGAGCACGGCCTGGCCCTCGGCAGATTGGCGAGCATCGTCGAGCAGGTGGCCGAGATCCACAACGAGGGCCGCGAGTGCGTGATGGTGACCAGCGGTGCGGTGGCCTTTGGCAAGCAGAAACTCGCCCAGGAGCTGCTCATGTCGCTGTCGATGCGCGAGACCCTCAGTCCGGCAGATCACACGCGCGAGCACGCAGGTATTTGACACGATCTGTACTAATTTCTTGGTATTACACCATCATACCAGACGGAACGGTCTCAATGGGACGAACAAGTTTTTTTTTTTTTTTTTTACCAAAATGTCGGTAAAAACGTTTTTTAAACGTGTTATTTTTTTCTTGCCCAACAGCTCGTACCGCGTGTTTATGCAAATCAATGTCAGAAAAAAAAAAAAAAAAAAAAAAAAAAGCATTCGTGCAGTAATTAGTGCCAGCAAGGAATGTATACAACGCGATAATATGTATTATAATAGCGTGTACTTCGATGACGTCACTTTATGTATCAGATGCACGGAAATTAAAAGAAAAGAAAGTTCCACGCTGTTTCATCAGTGAGAAAGTCGTTACGAATGAAATGATGATTAAAACATTCAGCGTTCATTATTCCTGCACGACTCCGTTATAAATGATGAAAAAATGGCTCTTTACCATCGACTATTCGCACCGTGAAATTCGCGCTCTTTCGAAATCCCCTCTCGTGCCTAAATTTCAAATTCACGGATATAGTCACACGCGTCGGTATTATATACACTAATCGAACCAACGAACGAGAACAGCGCGCATGCTGGAGCCCCGAGCGGCCGCCGCTGTGGGCCAGTCCGGCCTGATGTCCCTCTACGACGCCATGTTCGCCCAGTACGGGGTCAAGGTGGCCCAGGTGCTGCTAACGAAGCCGGACTTCACGAACGAGGAGACGCGCAAGAACCTCTTTAGCACCCTGAGCGAGCTGATCGGCCTGAACGTCGTGCCCATCATAAACACGAACGACGCGGTGACCCCGCCGCCCCAGAACGACGAGGAGATAGCGGCCGGGGCCGGGCGCCGGGGCATATCGATCACGGACAACGACTCGCTCTCGGCCATGCTCGCGGCCGAGATACAGGCCGATCTGCTGATACTGATGAGCGACGTCGACGGGATATACAATCTGCCGCCCTGGATGGACGGGGCCAAGCTGTTGCACACCTTCAGCTCGGACCAGAGAGGGGCGATCACGTTCGGGGAGAAGTCGAAGGTCGGCACGGGGGGCATGGACTCCAAGGTCAACGCGGCCCTCTGGGCCCTGGACCGGGGCGTTTCCGTCGTCATCTGCAACGGCACCCAGGAGAAGGCCATCGCCAGTATCGTGGCCGGGCGGAAGATCGGGACGTTCTTCACCGAGTCGAGCGGCAGCACGGCGCCGGTCGAGGTTGTCGCCGAGAACGGTGGGTTTATTTCTCCCATTCTCCCCGACGCTCGCTTACTTTTTCTCGAATGATTCGTCTCTGTCTTGTAAATCAAGGGGGTTATACGTTGTCGTGGTATAGGTATTCTCACACGCGTAAGCACGTAAATAAGTATCAAGTCGGATGCACACACGTAAAAAATAAAGGAAAAAATTATTACAATTGCGAAGACTTGTGGATAACATGGACTTTTGTTTGGACCCGTACCGCTGTACAGATGTACAAATAACATTATGCATGCAGTAACTTTAAGTCGATGAATCTTTGAAACGGTAGAGCTAGGCTTCCTGAAATTTGAGATGAGGGTTAACCTTATTTTATTAATTTTTTGTAAAATTCTTGAGAAAATTAACGGAGTTGAAAGTAAAAATTCGTCTTTGGGGACCTGTTGGCAACGGCCCCTCCATAAGAGCCCGTGTACAACCGTAACTCTTTGCGATTTAATTTCTCAAAAACCATGAAGCTAGGCCCTCTGAAATTTGGGAATATTATGTGTAGTGATATCATTTTTAGAAGAATTTCTGAAGGAAGATACATTTTTCGTTCGTCGCAGCGAGGGTTTTTAAGTTCCCCCGCGCGACGAGGTAATTTTTTTTTTGCCCCGAGGGTGTATTCCTACTCGACATTATTCGTAAAAAGTTTCGCGCGTATTTCCAATCGCACCGTGCTCAAAATAGAATTCTTTTTTCCCTCGCTGTTTTATTGACTTCCCCCTACATCGTTACCGCGGAGAAC
>JAPYYV010029283.1:0-10007 GCA_030522625.1 Copidosoma aretas
TGAAACTGATTTTCACGTCTTTCTTGGCAAATATCTTTTAAAAATGCCCCGTTACCAGCATTTTGCAGGACAGCATTAAGAAAAACGGAGATTTTTCTATAAGTACATCATAATATGTCTGCTGAGGTTTTTGATTGCTAGTTGGAAAATGCCTGTAAAGCTGATTTTTTGATGCTCCGCCATATAAGCTAATGTTGGAGAGTACAACTTAGAGCTGAAATGTCTCGAGATTTTGTCCCGCTCGAGGTATAAACAAGGACACCGTTGGATTCAGCGGATCAAAATCTATCAAATGAAACATATTTCATTCCGAAGGTTTTCGCAAGGGAGCTACCTTAAACTTCACCAGACCGTGTGATATTCCACTCGCGCCAACGCGAAACTTTGACATCGCGTTTGTAAGCATCTATTGCGTGCATATTTTACCGAGACCGATACGCGGAAAACCCGCATACAAATCGTCATGAGAGATGGTAAGAAAATCACACCCTATCGCAAGTAAGTTGGAACAAAATGAAAGGAGGGGGGTGCGATAGCGCAGCAACGGAGAACGGGACGGAACGGAGGGTCGAGAGATAGCCGAGAAGCACAATGGTCCCCGCTGTGGGCGCGACGCGAATCTCGCGACACGCGGATCACCGCTCTGCCGTACAGATATCTGTATACTATACACGTGACAGCGACGGAAGAAGGCCCGATGAATTACTCCAGTAGATTTATAATGCACAACGTAATAAATCACTATTCGAAGATCAGAAGGAGCATAAAATTCGTACAAAAATCCGCGGGGCGATCTCCTCGTTACCCGGGAGAACAGCGATCACGGCGGAACGAACCAGTGTTCCCGGGGAGGCCGCTATTCTTCCCCCTCCCCACCGACCGCCAAAACTTTGCAGGCGCACGAGGCGTGCAATTTTTGTTTCTTTTTTTTTTTTCGAATATCTCTTCCATCCGCTCTCTCCCCGCTCCGACGAACGAACGCCGGGCGAAAGCGGAGAGCCGAACAATTTCGCCCATTGTGTCCGCCGAGCGTCCTTGACACGTGTGTGCGCCTCCTCCTTCTCCTTGGCGAAAAGCGGGAGAAGTAAAAAAAAAAGATTATCCAACAGCCCGCATAATACGCGCCGGCGATGCGTCGGTTGATATATACATACATATACAGACACGCGCCGGTGCCGTAATAATCTCGCGGACTTTCCCTTGCCTCTCGGGAGATTATTTGGCGCTACTCTTCGATGATCAGCGCGTTGCGAAATAGAATCGGCCTACGGCGCTAAGTGTGCACGACTTGTACGTTAGGCGCGCACACGCGCGCACCTTTCCGTTTGCATTTGGGTCGATATATGTGTATTTTTCTGCTACACCAAAGTTACACCTCCAGTCCGGAGCTCGGACAGAGGGATTAGTTGTTTTTCCAGCCGCGGCTCGAATCTCTCTCGCGATAAAAAAGATACCGATCGACCCACGATAAACAATAAAAGTATTGTATAATATTTATTTAGCTATCAGCAGCAGCAGCAGCAGCAGCGGCGAAAAAGAAGCACCGATAAGATAAGCGTATTCGCGATGATCGGCGTTATTATAACTTAAAATATGGTGTATGTATTGTACCCTCGGTTCGCCTCTGTATAATGTATGAGCCGGGGCTTACCTCTGTTTTTCCATGTTTTTTCCGCAGCTCTCGAACGAATAAGCGCGATGATAATGATGATGCTGATTTACGAAAAAAAGTCGCACGCTGCACGGCACACACAGAGTTAATTTGCGCGTCGAAGTGTGCGGATCTTTATAAAGTATAGATGATGATTCGAGGGAGATTGATGTAGCAATATAGTAGCAGCGGTTTTGTTTCTCGCTCGACGACACGCCCCGATCGTTAATCGCTTACGATTCGAGCGCTTTGACGGATGCGTTCAAATGAACAAACCCCTTCGGTCCCTAGTATTTTGGCAAATTGTTGCGAAGAAGCAAGCTCGCAGGAACTCCGGCATGTCCTACAGACACGAAAGCCCAATTTGTATTTCATTGATCAAAAAGAAAAAAAAAAAAAAATCAAAATCAACGATAAAACAAAGGAGCTCAAATCGCGCAGAAGAGCCGTTATGGGGTATACTGTTACAACAGAGAGCGTACGCATGCGTCTCGAAGAGCGGTAAAGGGCGACGGTCGCGCGCGGAGATCGGCAGCAGCGACGATACAATGAGGCACAGCAGATGCGAGATAGCGCGCTTACGTCCGCTAATACACGAACATATCATAAAGTACGTCCCCGTGCATGCAGCAGCGGGAGGCGGGGGAGTGATATGAATTTATTTCTGCCCCGGCTTATTTATGAAAGCCGATAGCCGAAGGGGGGGGGGGGATGGTCTGGACATAGATATACATGTACAGCAGGCTCGGCTCCCACCCCCGCGCTCCCGGCGGAAACAAGGCGCGGCCGGCTGGTCGCTGCTCTGCAAAACGAACAAGAGCGGCAGCGTCGGGAGGAGAGAGATCCACTGGTCGTGCATGGATACATGTACGGCGTTGCAGCTGACCTCCGATCTGCCGTCCGATGGCCTCTTCCCCTCCAAATATAATACGCGCGCGTATTACGCTTTCCCGTTGCGCGCATGCATAATACACTATTCGAAAAATGACGGAAAAATCTTTGGAAATGACACGACGGATCGGAATCTCTCTCTCTCTCTCTCCACCTGATCGTGAGTGTGCGCGGTTATTTCGTAACTCTCCGAATCGTCGCAATAGCTGAACGACGTTGACGATGACGCGGAGGAAAGATAGCCCGCCCGTATCATCGTCCGCCTAATTGCCCGCTCGCTCGGATGCGATATACCGCGACGCGCGCGCCGAGGAAACCCGAGTTCAGCGAAAGCGTCCTCGCCTGTCCGATGCAGGGCACGAACATCAGGCTTACATATGTATGTAAGTATCCGCGTCGCCGGAGATGGTGCGTATCATGGCGACGCAGACCGGCTACAGGGACGCGGCCGTTGCCCCGGGGAAAGCTCGCGGGCCGCGTTACGCACGGGAGTAAGTTGGTGTACCCGTATGGTACAAAACGCGCTCGCCTGCTGCGGAATACATGTCTGTACTCCCGCGGTGACGGCCAACTTTCACGCTGAGTCTGTCTCGTGTCGCCGCTGCTGCGCCCGATCGACGCATCTGTGTGGCAGTGTACTTGGGATCCATCGAAAGTGGCACGGCGCTTCCTGAGCTATTTTTTTTTCTTCCTCGTCTCCCCGCGATTGCGGGGAAAAAAAGAAATGGACGACGCGCCTCCGCGGTAAGCACCCATTATCCGCATCGCCGTGCGATCAGCAGCGGGATACAATATCTCTGTACATAGTGCATCAGCTCGCGCGACACTAGCTTTCTTCGATCTCCCGCGCCCGCGTCAATTAGCCGCGATAGTCGTCGCGGCGGGGCACCAACCGCACTCGTTACTTACATATGGATCGGACGGATAAGTATGCACGCGCGTTGAAATTTACAATGCGGCAGAAACAGCGACGACAACAACAACAGCCACGACACGCGAAACGCGACCTCGATCTCATGGCCATGCGAACGAGATTCCGTATCGCGTCGTGAATATAATGGACTGCTGCAAGTACGGGGGGAGGGGGGGGGGGGGCTGCTGTAAATTAGCCGAAGCGTTTCTCCTTCGTACATACATTATTACCTTATACTTAAGTACCATCAGGCAGACCGGTCCGATACATATAATGTATACATGCCAAAGTCACGACGACGTCGCGCGATGTATACTGCTTTACGCATTTTTCGATCCATATTTTATCGATATTGCGAGCACCGCGGCGATCAGAGAGTAGATCGTCGCACGTATGGTATAATACGCTAGCTCGAGCGTAATATATCGTAGCTCTTGTGATGTCCCGTCTCTTGCGTGGGTGTGACATATCACGCGGGCACACCTCAATCATGCGTATACGCGTGCATCAGCGCTGCGGAGATAGGATACAGTACACCGATTGATATTTCTACTCCGAAGCGACCGACGATTCGTACAGATCCAGCTTCATTATTTCCTTTCGCGGCGTACGACAACACCATCGCGCGTATGAATCTGAAAGAGCTCCGTTGACCCCGACGACGACGACTCGTGTGTTCCTCAGTCAACGCTTCTGCTCCATTTTTCACGCGCGAACGAAAAAACTTGGACGCGTCCAACGGGAGCCTCTGTACTTGAACAACGTCGTCTTGTGATGCTTTTTTTTCCACAGATGTAACGTACGCCTCTCTCGGTGGTTCGGAGAGAGAGAGAAGAAAGTAGGCGCACGCCGGGCAGGCTCGCATGCTGCCAACTTCCCACGGGAAAGAAATCGCTCGGCTCGCCGCGGGGAGCGGGGCACGAAAAACGCGCTGGCTCCGATGGCTCTCGCCGTCGTCGTCTCGGCCTTTTTTGTCGCGGCGCTCTGCTGACGGACCGGCTCCTATTAATTTCGCGCGCGCACATGTGCGTGCCCCTTGGTACTCGCGACTTCCCCCCCTCTCTCCCGCGCTTTCGAGCCGCATCATGCGCGCAGTCGTTACTCGTACATATGTACATAGATTCGCGCGCGCGCAATCGGCCGGCCGCGTCGGAGAGCGTAAAAATAAACGCAGGAAGCGCCGATCGGACCGGCCGGTGCTGCGAGCCGCGCGACAGTGACGCCGTTGGCGATGGAAGAATCTACGCTCCCATTGGCCGCATAAAATCCGCCCATTCGCGCCGTAAACGACCGCACTCGGGCCTATATGTATACCTCGTTCATCCCTCCGTTTGAACGCACGCGAGGCCCCTGTCATTATCAGGGGGGGGACCGGACAACTGCTCTATTCTTGGTCCGTTTCGCGATGATCCACCCGAATGGAGGTGGAAATTGCAACTCGGGCACAGACTTTGATCCGTACATGCATAGCGCGTGAAACAGCGTCGATTTATCTTGGCGTCCACGCCGACTGAGCCGCATCGGTTGTTGTGCACATGGTCGGTGTGAAGAAACAATAAAAAAAAAACAACCCCGAGCCACCATGGGGGCTGCGAGAGTCGTCGACGCCGCCGCTTATGCGAGTTACGAGAGAGCTGAGCAAAGAGAGGGAAGGAAGAAGAAGGGAGGTCGGGACTGCTGGTACTCTATGCGGGAAAAACGACCGTCAGGACCAGAAATGTCACGCGCAACGAGTGCTAACTTACGTGCAATGCGTACCAATGGCGAGTAAGAGTAATGCATGTACTGCATTTTGTTACTGCGGAGTAGACCGGAGACTGGAGCTGCCGCGAACAACCGGTTGACGCGTCTCTCGCTCCGTAGTTTTTCGCTGCACCACACAGCTCGAGAATAATTCTACCGCTCGCCATTGTACTTTTCACGCCCACAGAGGATTCTGCTCTAAGTGTTTCTATACTCCGCGAATGTTGGAAAAGCGCGACACGCGTTCATCGCTCCATGGATATTATGATGACTCTATCGAGCACAGGGCATAACATGCAGAAGATAAGGTGGCCGACGAATGTACTTATTCTGTGATACGAGCGTGCCGGACAGCGGAAGGTAAAAATACTATTTTCTTACTTGATGTTGAACTTGTTGATATTTGTTTTTATTTGTCTTGTATTTATACTTACATATGAGCCTTTTGCTTCCTGAATGATAAATCGTCCTGCGTGCGTTAACTAGTTTTATTATATATATTTATACGCGTTTCTGAATTGCTATTTTTATCTTCACCATGATTGTATCTTCTACCATAAACCTTGTATATTTACTTTAATTGCCTTACGGCCCTTTGGCTTGGACATAATACATCTGTTTTCAAGTCAAGTCAAGTGCCGATGATCCGTCGCGACTCTCTGGTGCGATGAAACGCAACTACAGATACACGTCAACATCGCGCGACTATAATACAACGAACGATGCGTTGGAAAGTTGAACGTCGATCTACTGGGTTCCGCGGGTAAGTACTTATGTGCATACATTGTAAAGTATAAGTACACTCAACTGTCTGCGGACTCCGTTCGCATGATACGATGATTATACTCTTTTGTTCGCCGTGGACTTGGTCAAAGACATACTGACAAAAATATAGCCTACCCACGCCCATGAGATGGACTGTACCAAGATTTGCAGTACATTCATGAGATGTGGTACAAACAGGATACGATATACATGTTGGACACGGGGCACGGCTTACCCGCGAAAACTATAAATATTTCAGTGTAGAACTCGGGCAATGAGTACCGTAACGCGCACAACATTATAGTGGATGATGATGAGGACGCGGGGGAGGGAAACGTTGCTGCATATGCAAGTATTGTACACCGCATGATATAATACACGCTACGACTAAGCCAATGACAGCACGCGTGTGTATATTTATGTACTATATGCGAACGAGCGTTGGATACTGACCTAGCCAAATGCGCCGTTGACCCTGGCGACGCACGAATGACGAGGCGAAGCCGCGGTTGCGGCGCAGTAGTTGTCGGACGATTATCGTTATGCATTCATGCCTTATATACTTACGCCGCGACGGCATGACGCGGCTTTAGCACTAGCCCCCACCTCCTCCTCCGCATCCTTCGCGTCGTTCATTCGCCTATTGCAAAAACAAAAAAAAAAAAAAAAAAAAAAAGCCGCCCCCCCCCCACACAACACACCACCCCCACAAAAAAAACAAACGAAAAACACCCCCCATGCATTTATCGCTGAGCAAGCTGCGCGTAATCTTGAATAATATACTTATGATATATCTGTACAGCGGAGGCTCGTATCGCGTATCTAATGCGGTGCCCGCTGCTAATTCCGACTTCATTGTCGGCGTGGTACTTATAATACGAGCATACTGTGCTTACGTACAGCGTTCGCGCTTGGAAGATCGTTTTTTGCTTTTGAGAGATTGGAGATCGAAGGAGAGAAGAAAAAAAAAAAACTACAAATAAGTATACGTTTGTGAGAATGAAATTTTTTTTTGGATCGTGCAAGCGCTCGTTCCTCCCTCATTCTAGACGTTCGATTGCTATCCAGGAGTGCCTTGTTGTTTTTATCAGAGGAACAATAACTGTGGTAACACATGAATCGTCTGTTGTTGGTGCAATGAAGTAGTTTTTAAAAAAACGTAGTTGCCAAGTTTAATTTTTTTTGTTTGTCCAAACACAGCCGTTCGTTCCGAAAATTTGACGCTGGCAGTTTGAAAGTAATTATCGATAAATCGGATGAATCGACGCCAAGAACGGTTGGGTAATCGCGCAGCCTCTGCAAAAGGAGCAAGTTTTCTCGTAATTCTTAACACCGAACTGAGGCGACGGAGGAGAAAAAGGAAGAAACAGCAGAGCATAATAATAAGAAGAAGAAGAAGAACAATAAAAGCAAGCAAGCAAGCAGAGCCAGTCAACAGGCGGTTAACCATAATTGAATAGCCTTGAACCCCAGACAGACAGACAGACGGACATGGCACAGCCGAGCACAGCACGAGACAGTACCCAAGTGTTATTATACTATCATTCCTCCAATATGCTTTCACCGCCAGTTTTCTTCCCCCCACATGCAGCTATAGGTACTGCACACAGCCAATACCAGTTTCAACTTCATCCGGAACACTTTGACCATACCACCGCGAGATCCAATCCCGCGTCCAAACAGCACCAACGACGACATCTCGCGCATTAACAATAACAACAAGAGGACGACCAACTCAGAATTATCGCTCACCTCGTAAATCGTTCGTTCGTTGCGTGAAAACCAACGACTCTTGTTCACCTCATCAATTTCGCGCGACCTACTGGGAACGAAAAAAGGAAGAGAAAATAAGGTAGAAAACAGAAGAAGGATGGCCATAATCACCGGTGGTAAAGAAATCGGCCGATTTCGCGGTCGACGGAGTGCAAAGAGAGAGAGAGAGAGAGGCTGCTGCTGCCGACGATTCTTTCACGCCGCGGCGAGCAGGCTAATAACATCGCCCACACGAGCCGCGACGATCCGCGCCGAGTCCTCCAGGTATATAATACATACGTCGGAGAAGAGAGGCCGAGCGGTCGACTCGAGAATGACGCGTGATCCGCACCGGCCGCACTTGGCTCGTCACACCGTGAGCAAGTGCATGCACAAGTATACCCCGACAGGGCGCGGCCCTGCTCGGAGATCCCCGATCGGTAAAGCTCTACGCGGCCGCGGATCGATCGCGCCACCCGATCCCCAATGGAGTCGCCGCGGTCCGGGGAGGTCCTGGATTACAACGGCGGACAATCCCCCGCCGCACCCATGAATAATAATAATGATAATACTCGTACCCCCGGCGCCCCGGCTACGTAGTACGTACATACCCACACCCACGAGACACGGGAAATGCGCAGGAAAGTCAAGGCCGGCGCGACTCCTGATGCAGTGGTGGTCGTTCGCTCTCCCCCATCACGGGCTGGCTGCACACGGGCATATATATGTATATATAGAGAGAGAGAGAAGCCGACGGGAGCCTCGGGCCGCCCCCGCTGCGAGAGCTACACTGTACGTAGTGCCGTGGTGTGCGTGGGAGGGACGGCGCGGTCGATAAAATCGTCTGCGCGTCTGCGCGCGACGTGCACGCCGAGAGGGGCTCGTCAGCTGCACCGCCGCCGACTCTGCTATGCCGCACTCCTGCGATACCTCCCTGAGCCCCTCGCGTATATATATATATATATATATATGTGCACAACCGCCGCCACCGCCCCTGCAGACTTAAAGGGGATGCGCAGCGACGCCCTCCCCCGTCTATCGTCACTTTGCTGCCGTACGAAGGTGCTCGTGTGATGATCCTCCTCCTCCGATGGTTAATTTTGTTCGCTTTATAACCCATACTTACTCGTGTGCGCGAACATTGAAACGCACGCCACGGTGGTCCGATTCATTTTGCGGACGGGGGGGGAAAAACAGTCGATCGGACGTACGACAGTGCGATACAGCTATTCAAATTGCAGCAAATTCAACATCGACGGATCATCCGCTCTCGGATCGCACAGCGCGCCGTATGGTAAAAACCGCGGCGCGGGAACAAAGAGCGCGCGCCTTAAAGCCGATGAGCTGTACCGTATATAGTAACGACGACGACGACGACGACGACGACGACGATGATGGCTCTGTATCGTCTGTCAGCGTCGGGCGCGCGAAAGAGAGTAGAGGGGGAGGGAAAAAAAAAAACACTTTCACGGAGAAATATTTGGGGGAGGGGGACGCGTCTCTGTCGGGTGTGTCATTTGCGTGCCTGGGCGATATTAGCTGCACACACACCGGGGAGGTAACGCCGCGGTCTGCAAAACGAGGAGTTTCGCACGTTCGCGGCAACAACAACTAAACGAGCGGGTGAGTAACGCTCGTTATTATCATCGCGCTCAGGTATTCGCTGCGCGCGTACATACAGACGTACGGAGACAATAGTCCGTCCGTCTGGCGCGATAGAGCACGCTGATGCGGATGCCGCGTCGATCCGCTGCGCACACATCGCGCTCTAATGTATTGGAATCGGCGGATTTGTTGTTGTTGTTGTTGTTGTTGTCGTTCCTCCTCTCGAAGCGCAGAAGAATCTTAATTCTGCATTACGTCAAAGACAAAGCCGGGGGGAGCGAGCCGCGGCTGTAGCAGCTGCAGTCGAGTTGGCCGAGCTCCATCAGTGTCTGTACGCTCGACGTATCGTATATATATATATATATATATATATATATATACACACACCTGAGGCATACGTGCAAAAACGATCGTATGCATTACACACGCACACGTACATACATACATGCATGTATGCTCAAGGGGCTTCGCAAGTCTATTCCGAGCGCGCCGAGATTTTTTTAGACGCTCGCGGCTCTGCTGTATAATACTATATTATACACCGGCGTCGTCGTCCGCAGATCCGCTCCCTCTGTCCGCCTTTTCTCCTTGTTTTTTTTTTTTTGTTTTTTTTTCAAATTTCGTTTTCCTCCTCTTTTGAATAGCCATGTTTCAACCGCAATTTCATTTCGCGACCCCCTCCCGCCC
>JAPYYV010029284.1:0-10204 GCA_030522625.1 Copidosoma aretas
CCAACAGCTACACATTGGCTGGATTCTATTTTTTGTCCGATCGCCTCGTTTGTTATTGTGGTTTACGAGGAGTGTGTGTATATATGTATATCATACTTCTAACGAATGGACGGACGGGTGTGTCCCAGTTGGGTGGCGTTTATGGGTGTAAGGGAATCGGGGGTCGTTAGGGGTATGTATACATACGAATCGCGTGCGCACAGTGGCGTCGTCCGAGAGCAAAGTCTGTGCGGCTGAGAAAGATAGACTCGGAGGGTGCATTGTATGGAGGAGAGAGAGAAAAAAAAGGTACACCGGTGAAATTTATTTTACGGTTCACCAGAGAGAAAAGAGAGAGAGAGAGAGCGCTCGAGTGATTATTAGCTGGCGGTATTTTATTTTTATTGGCCCCCACTTGTTCCCCCGTTTTAAAGTCGAATGGTCCCTGAAAGCTTTTTAACGCACTGCGCGTGAAATGTGTGTACCGTTCGACAGGAGTACATCATGTATAACAAAGCACAACACAGTCGAACCGATCGACGAACTCAATCAATATTAATCACCAGTGTCTTTGCATCACGATCATTTTATAATCATAGTGGACTCGCCTGAGTACGCTAGCTAAACTCAGCGTATCCATTATGTTTGATAAGAATAAAACATGAATAAATCTTCCCAGTTATGTTCAAATTATGATATGATAAAGCATGTTCTTCTATTATACACGTGTGCATGCAAAAAAAAGTCTTAAAATCCTGTGCAGTAGATTTTTAACATCAATAGCTGGGTAGGTACCAATGGTCACAATGAAGACGCTGGTGATCTCCAACCTCTATACGAACACACCCTGCACGCGTGTGCACATCTCGAGCCGTCGATCATCCCCGTTGTCGAAATATTTGCTCGAGCGCTTGTCCAGCGGCACGTGACCGTCGTCGGTGATGATGACTCGATGTATTTATATAGCATCGTGTCCTCATAGTCGAGGATTTTCTCTCTCTACATTATATATACATGGACCTCGTGCTGTACACAGCAGGCGAAATCAGGTCTCTCTCTCTCTTGTGCTAGGGTCCGGCGGTTGTTTAGGAAGATGATGGATGCTCGGCACGCGCCTTTGTGTATACCAACATACTACTGGTCCACGGCAGGGATAAGTGAGACGCGCGGGAGGAGGCTTTGCCGGAACTTTTCAGCGGGATCGCGTGGGTGTATCGTTGTGGAAGGGAATGGCGATGAGAGTGTATCGTTTAGAGAATATTTTCGAGGGTTTAGGGAGTCTTTGGGCCCTCGGCTGGCTTTGATCGATGGGCGTCGAGTCATGCCTTCTGATTGTTTAATTACAGGACGACAGTGTGACATCAATATCTTTCGTATATTAAGAGTGTATTATTTGAATCAGTTATGGGTGAAAGAGGTAGCTCAGTCATGAAAAACATAGGCATCCCAGACTTCTTAATAAAATACTTTGGTTCGATTCTCAATTGATCCTCACGAGAGCCTTGACGCATCGTGTAAGATCCAATGAAAGGACAAGGAATTCCATGTGATAGATGCGAACGCACATATACAGGATTTTAAAGATGGAATTTCATTTGGTACTTTTTTTTGCTCGTCATTACAAAACGATAAAATGTAGTAAAGCAAAATTTACTACCAAATATTATGTTGCAGAACCGTCAGGATGAGCTCTCGTTTTACGTGAAAAAATAAAAAGCTCCCCCTTTGCTTGGACCATGAAATTGCAGATGAATTTATGACAAAAGGTTTCCATGAAGAACTTTTGTTTTCAAACAGTTCCTCTAGTTGGCGCTTAGTTTTGATATTATATCCTAGAATGCTCCTCATTTCTTTGGTTAATAGTCATCTTCTATTCTTTCCCATCAAAATAAGTTCCTACTCCGTGTACAAGAACTGAAAGCTCCTCATCATATGTCATTTTACTTATAATTATGTACGAATCTTTAAAAAACGAGAAGATTGCCTTATTATAACATTTTCGTGTCGCCCCTGCGAGACCAGAGAAAGAAATAGAGAGGGGGGGGGGGGGAGCTCGATTAATCATATATTCCTAGCCGAGCGCGAGCGCGACACCGGCCTATCAAACAATTCATATATCACGTGCCCGACGCGGCGCACTAATACGGGAAATGAATTTTCCCCAACCTGATATGAATCAGCACGCTACTACTACCACCACCTCTCTTCTTTCCTCCATTCCGCCGTAATCGAAAGTCAATGCTCCGTGGAGCAGCAGCGCGTGCGCGAGAGAAATTTCACTGCAACTTTGCTAATCATCCATTGTCGGCTGTATAGGTGCTATTTCTGTCTGCGTGGGTTGCTTGTATACATAGGTGCCAGAAGAAAAATCGCTCGAGGGAGAATAAGAAGCAGAGCGCGTCATCCATCATTCGTGATTGAAAGACATTGAATGAGGGGTTATTTCTTTTAAGGGATATACGCGACGCGATAGGAGAGGAAATAAAAAAACGCACCGGAGATGGCCTCGTGGATTTGTCATCCATCCTGTGTGTGTGGGCTAGTATACGGTGAGGTGCTGCTAGTACTCGTTAATGGACTTTTTTGTGCTTGTTCCGAGGAACGAGATCGGAGATCGATAATATACCTAAGTATATATAGTTCGGATTAAATAGTGGGCGTTGGGTGTGGCCTTTTCTGGGTGTTACATCAGGCTTGATTTAATACAGTGTCAAATGTGCCGCAAGCACACGAATTTCTGTAGTTTATTTTTGCACAACATTTGACAGGTGTACTACTGTTGGATACCGAAGTATATACAAAATGGGAATCATAATTGTATCGTCTTAGATCTTTTTCGGGGCAATTTATGGTGTGCGAAAAGTTTTAGCTTCGTGATTGAAGCTTTTTGAGTTGGTATACTCGTAGATGCTTGCTCGCAAGTAAAAGATAGATAGGATCGAAAAGACCATATGATAGAAAATTAAAACTCGTGTACTACACGAAAAGATCAGCATATGATGCATACACGCATTCCAGCCCTACAACTGGCGCAAACAACCTGCCCGATGGGGATCATCTGTTTTGAGGTCAGCAAATTTCTCGTAAAAACGCGTCACGTACGCCCCATAGTACATGTACAGCAAAAATTTTCCCCCTGCGGCTAAATAAAGCATCCTTCGTATACAGTTATTTTATGGCTCTCTATAGAGTCGAGCTCGCAGGTCAGTATTACCATCATACATATATGCATGCGCATCGGTCTCCCCTCGATATGTGCGTGTACATACCTACGATACGTATTTATAGGGCTGGAAGGGCGGGGAGATGACAATGCCGGCTCGTGCGGTTTCGCTCCTCTGATTTTTCCGAGCCACGCGTAAACCGCCCGTGGATTTGTCCATAGAGTGGCCGTGCTATGAGGTTTGAATACTCGTACGCATACATAAGGTGCACTGGGGTGTCGTGCGACTACGGGTGCGAATGGTAAGCGATTTTTCAGACACGAAGTGATGCCCGTTTGTTCGGGACTGATGAGCCGGAAAATGACGGCGGGTATACAGGGGAGAAAGGGCAGCGGTTAAAAGACAGCGCGCTCTCCCTTCTGACCATTGTTCGTTGTTCACTGGACACGGGGATCGAACGATCACTTGAAAATGACGGAAGAAGCGACGCGCTTTTCCTCAACGCGCACGAGCAAGAGGGAAAACCATCTTTCCAGATCTAATTTAATGCCAAACAATCCGGCGCAAATAATCGCAGCTCACCGAGAAAAACCCGATAACAGACAAACAAGCCCGTATGCGCGTCACGCACGTGCGACGCGTACTTACTTGGATGGGGCGCGCGAGCGAATAGGGGAGGAGAAACGAGAGCGGCCCGAGATCCACCCCGCACACGGGGATACACGGGGGTGGTGCGTCGCAGCCACTTTCTCCCTCTCCTCCTCGTGCTCCGGCTGGAATTATATTTGGATTACAAGCATTATCGCCCCGGAATAAACTTGACTTTTATGGCCGTCGAATTGCCGGGGGCTGGCTGGCTGTCTGTACAGCCAGTTCGGATCGCTCTCTCCGTCCCTCCCATCTTTCGCGTGGCTATGAACAAAAAGAGCGCTCTCGGCCCCCTGTCGTCCCTCACTACTTCTTGGCAACAAAGAACGCGTCGCACGCTCTTCGGTTGTAAATGTAACTTTTGAAATGATAAACAAACGAATGAGGAGCACCTCGCGAGTTTTCGTCCCCTGTATCGTCCTCGCGCGGCTCACGGCGCGTATAGTACAAAGACAACTTCTCGTTGCTCCGCGCGGGAGAGAGGAGAGGCCCGCGCCCCCATTGTGCGATGGAATTTGTCATTTGGATGGTCGCGCTGTACCGTACTGCTCCGCGTTCCCCCTTTCGTCCCACCCCGTCCCCCTTTTTACTCGCGACCGATGAAAACCGAAAGAAGAGTGCGAGCCGGCCGGTGGATTTTCAAGAAAGCCCTCCACCACCACCACTCCCAGCCGCAGGATCATTCACCCGCAGAAAAATCCCGGGAATCGCTGCGCGCGAACCATCGCCGATGTGAATCAGCGTCACGCGCTCTGCTACTCGGCGACCCCGCGACGGCGCAGTCGGATCTCATTTGCCGACGCGGAGCACACGCGCGTCGATGTCAAACGCTCGTGATGCTCGTTCCCCGCGTCGGATTGCAAATACACGCCCGCGGTCCGCTATTAGTTCCCGCGCGACTCGGCCATGCGTATTTTCCTTTGACGCGGTTGCGCTGCGTCGTTTTATGCCACACGTATTATATACGCGTGCACAGGTATTCGCGTGTGTACGAGAGAGTCGCGTCGTATACCGAACTTCGAGGTGAGCGGAAATTTTTCATCGCTCCGAGTAATTATTACCCGGACGAGAGAGCCGCGCGTTACTTTTGTCCCCTCCGCGGTGTGGGGTGATCTCGTTTTTTCGGCGACGAACGGATTACCTTTTTTTATCATGGACGCGGGCTTCTCTGTGGGTAGCTCATATACTACCATCGTTATTCGAGATACGTGAGATCTGATTGTAATCAAGTACGTATAGTATAACGAGTCGAGGGTGCGATTTGTTTCGAGGAACAGATTCGTTGAAACTACGGACTGATATTCAGCACCGAGAGACTCCATACGTACGGTTTCAGCGATGAAATTCTTTGCATCGAGCATTGGCGTTTCGAAAAGGTCCAGTGTGGATGGACGGGAAAAAAGTGTGGCGCGTGGACGGCGAAAAATCGATATTCCGCGGATGATGAAAAATTCTCTCTGGTTGAAACTGCAGGGATTGTCAGAATATAATGGAAGAAAATCAACGATGCCCCAACGTGCCAAGTAAATCACTCGCCACACGAGATACGTTCGATTCGAATTTTTCAAAGCATTCGACTGAGAACGAAAGAAAAAACAAAAAAATTGGAAAAAGACGAGATGCACAAGTGTGTACTTATTCGTCCATTAAAATAAAGAAAGCGCACGCTAGCGAGCACTGCCGTCATCGTCGTCGTCATCATCGTCGTGGTCTTTATTGTAATGCCGTAAATAATCGTAACCGCGACCGCAAATAACGAAGACGAGTCGAGGGGGGGGGGGGGGGGGGGGGGGGGGGGAAAGGGAAGCCTTTTTGGCCGGGGGGAAAACCCCCGGGGGGCCCTGGGGGTGCCGGGCCAAAAACGGGGGAAAGGGGCCACCCCGGGCCGCTCTTAGGAGGAGCGGGAAGGGGCCGTTTTGCGGTTTCTCGCGAAATTTATGATGATTAAACGTTTGCCGGGCAGCGGCCGGTCGCTCGTACATGCGATGCGATGACTTCATTGGCTCATCTCTGCTTTCTCTCTTTATCTCGTGACTTGCGTTGATGGTAGTTACTGGTTATATCGTCGTTGTTGGTGGTGAAGGCGTTATCGCGGACGAATTGGATTACGATTCTGCATACGTATCGATATGTGAAGTTCAGGATTTTTGGACGGTATTGATCGTCGCTTTTAATTGAAACCAATAGCAACGACTCTGTGCGTTACATTTCTTCATGTTGTATCGTACAGTATAGTGTTACTCCACAACAAAAAAAAACAATAACAATAATACAGCCTTCGTGCTTCTCTTATGGACCACAAATCTTGTACAAAAGAACAAATCCCACTCGAGCACGATAAATCCTCTTGGAGAGCACCAAAAATAACAGCTCAACCGAGGATGTAATCCACTTAATTTTATAGAAACACACGTACATATAGGATCGCACTGCGAAGCGAAGGAGAGGAAAACAGATATCAAAATTCGAGTCACGAAAAACGATCGCAGCCGCATACCTACCATACATATATAATATTATGTACACATACACGCAGCAAACAGCATTTACGAAAACACGCAGACACAGAGCGCAAGAACAGCAAACACCCCGATTTCCATTAATTCGCGCGCGGGAGCGGCCATTCGGCTGGCAGGGAAGTCCACCCATACCTACATTATATATATACACTCACAACTACAGGGAAGCAACAACGGGTGCGCCGGCCGGCCGTACTGCTATAATTGGTAAAATTAATTGGAAGAGACGGCGCGGGTACAGTACAGAGGGGCACCACAGCGCACATGCACACACACAGGGGAGGGGCGGCCCCGGGCTGGCCGAAAATCGGGCGAAGATTTCCCAGGCAGCCGCCGCTATCAGTTGCGCCATTATCCGCGGCCCCGACGACGAGGGGGAAAACAGACGTCGGTCGGTCCGAGGAGGTGCCCCGGCTTGCTCCCTCTCGTCCTCTTACGTGGTATGCGCGTACTGCCTCTGTATATCTACACGTAGGAACAAGCTGTCGTGGAGACATTTCTCTTTTCCCCGCCTTTGCCCGACGACGACGGGGGAAGCTTACCCATATACTTGCGAGACGTGCCCTTTCGAGGACGGTCCATTAACTACTGCTGTGGGGAAAAGTACGTGCCATTGTTGATTCACTCTCGCGTGGGTTTCCCTTCGTTTTTGTAGTGGTCGGAGGCATGGTGAAGATTTTTCTGCAAATTAAATTTTACGAAGAGGGCGCCATTCGAATATTGGGGGGGGGGGGGGGGACAAAAACCCCCCAGCAAAAACCCAGCCCGGCCGGGGCGGGAGAAAGTTGAGGTGCACAGGCAGGAAATGGTTCCGCTCCCCTCGATAAAAAGAGGCAGTACGTACGGAGGGAATCTCTCTCCCTCTCTTCGACACACCCGTTACGGGCGCGTCTCCTCCTCGTCCCGCATGTAGGTGTATGTATATACAAGGTAAGGGCGGAGGGTAAGGGGCGAGCGAAGGGTAATTAATTGCCATGGCAACCACCAGCTAGCGGGGCATCGAACCACCCCCGCGCCCCAGACGACGACGACGACGGCGGCGCTTTAACTGAAATATGGCGCGCGCGCGCAGTGCCGGGATCCAGCTGCCGTTTCCCGTTCGCTCGATGCTGCACGAGGGCCGCTCTCGCGAGACGACGGGCTCGCGTCTATGTTCTACTCTTGCTTCTCTCGGGCGCGATGGCTTTATCTATTTAATTACGTTGGGGGGTTTTATCATCCTCCTCCTCCTCCTGTGGATTTTACGGCCTTTTTGAATTTCGAGCGAGTCGGAGTCGAGAAGAGATGAGCTGCTGGGGCAGGGTTTTCAAGTGATTACTGCTGGCTGCTGGAAAATTATTCTTTTAATGTGTATCAATTTACTATATGTGATGTAATTCGATAAAAAATGAGTGTTGAAAAGGTTTTTGCATAGCATACTTAACTGATGTGCATAAGCGTTAAAAAAAGCGCGTATTTAATTTTTTGCCTTCTAATAGAGTATAATTGTATAATCAACGTGTATCCAAGTTTTTTTTATCCTTTCGCTGAGGTGTGATACTAATTAATTGCAGAGCAAATGAGACGATAAAACTTAAGAGCGTCGCAGAGTCATGGTTGCACAGTGAAGTCGGACCTGAGCCAGAGGCAACATTTTTTTGTTCTTGTATATGTCGTTAAAATAAAAAAAAGAGAAACATCTCATCTACCACAGCATGGGCTGCAATAAGGTGTACTCGCAGACAGGAGCTCTCATGATATTCATATTTTCTCGAAGAGCTAGGAAATTTTAAAATTCAGGGTAAATTGCCAAGTCATTTGGAGGCTTCTAACGACTTTTGCTGACTGTGTTACGTAGGTATCAGTAGTCCAAAATTTCTACACAGTAAGTTTAAAGTGACTCTGATCAAATTCCACAGAGTCGTAAAGTGACTTTCGATGACTTTAGCATCCCAAGCGGGGTCTTTGAAGTTCCTGGATCTGCACTTGAAGTCATTATACGACATGGAGATTTCGAAAGACTCCCAGGAGTCGTGAGCCCCTCGTACTCCGTGACCAATATGTCCCAACAAACACCACCAGACACGAAACGTTCGACTCTGTAAAAATGCAACACTCGCCCCCCGCGAAAGCATAAAAACGAGAGCTGTGCGGAACTCCCCACCACAAATTACATCGTCAGCCATACACGTACATGCCTTTACGAGCCGAACGCGCTCGGTCTACCTTTCCGCTCTCCTCCCTTTCTTATACACGTATACGTCGGTCCGAAGAGCCGAAACACACATCTTGGCAGCCTCTCTGCGAGCGTCTATGTATATGCACGATTGTCTTTTGTATATTCGCGTGCAAAGTGGCCCCTGCAACGAGAGTAGTACAAATACACTTGGACTCGCACACAGATCACGCAGAAAACGCAGAAAAGAGATGGGTATAGTCGTCGTACGCAAGACGACGACCGGTGCTGGGACGTAGTACCCATATACGTACACCCAGAAAGAAGAAATAACAAGGATGCTGCCCCCCCCCCCCCCCCGCCCCGCCCCCAGCCACAAGCGTAAGAGGCCTGTAATGAAGACCTCAAGGCGCCGCGCCCCGGCGATAATTACAGGGAGCCAATCTTACAGCCTTCTAAAGGCTTAAATGTTGAACGTTGCGGTGCCCCCCTCCTTCTCTCGGATCCTCCATTTCTTTTCTCTGTGCCCTTCCCTCGCGGCGGCGGCAGCGCGTTTCGACTACCGTATTATATACATACGCGGCTCTCGAGGTCCCCCGCTTTCTTCAACGCATAGGTATAATATGTATTATAGGAGAGCGCAAAAATGCGGAATAGAATTACTTCCTGAGTAGCTCTACGTTTTCCACCCGTTCCCGGTTTACGGGACGAATTTCGTTCGCGTCCCGGGATTACAGCGCGAGAGACGGTACGCTGCAAGCGGTTCGGGTTGATATTACGGACTGTTGTTAGGCTGATGGTGGAGAGCTGTCGATGCTGCTTGTTGCCTGATGGATTGCGGATAGTGTGGAACAAAGCTGGACTTTTTATCGAGACCCTGATCGATATATGTGAAAATTAGATGTTGGAAACAAGATTTTATGCGGACTGGATTCGAGCCACTTTCTACCTTTGAGATGACCGCGAAATAAATCTGGCCCTTTGGAACATCCATAATTTTTATCGTTTTTCTCTCGGTCTATCCGAGTGTTCTTACAATAATTGGGATGTGTGCGGATATTTAGGTAATACGCATGTGTACCTGCATGAGAGTACACATGCTAGCGCAGTAAAGCATTCGCTAACAATGCTCAATCAATAGCGAAAACAATCTCGCTGGATTCTCAAACGAAGCGAGATAACAGTATATAATAATAATAATAGTAATAATAATAATAATAATAATAATAATAATATATAAGCGCACGAGTGCGTCGATGATGGATGTAATGGCTCGGGACGCGCGCGCGTTCTATTACACCTTGTATACATCGGGCATAAATTACACTATTGTATACTCTGCTATTAATATTATTCCCCGCGCTAAAACCGTATGTTTTCGTGGTTAGCTCGAGTGCGCCTTTCGTGCAAATCATCGCCGTCTTGATAATTATCATAAATTATAACCAACCGGGATGCGAGATTTCTGCTGAAAACCTAATACGCGACTCGTCGTAAATACAGTGAATTTTCCGTTTGTTCGAATTTTCATTTACTTCACTACGGAAGAAGATTAGAATATTGGAGATAAATTATTTTTGGTTTCCAACGACGACCCCTCATCCGTAGCAATAAAGCAAGGCGAGCCCTAACAACCCCCCTGGGTAGAACGTTACAGTTTTTATTCGCGGACGACGCGAAAAAACCAAGATGCCCAGGAGCTCTCGCACGAAAAAACAAAAAAAAAAAAAGAAAACCCG
>JAPYYV010029285.1:0-17531 GCA_030522625.1 Copidosoma aretas
ACGGATGGTGAATCCCGGTTGCTGCAGCTGCTGATGCTGTTGGGTTTTTTTTTTTGCGTTCCACTGCTTTAGTGTTCAAAGGGAGGCACGTGCATACGGCGGTCGGATCTCGTTGGGGGATATACTTACACGGACCGAGCGATGGAGCAGCTCCGCCGCGGCGGTGGTCGGGGAGAGAGAGAGAGAGAGAGAGAGAGAGAGAGAGAGAGAAAAAATGGGGGAGCGGGGGGATTTTTTTTTCCTCCCCCGAGCCTCGGGTCGGGCTTCTTTTATTTTTTTTTCTCTCTTTTCGTTCGTTATTTTTATAACGCGCTTGCCTCCGGTCGATGATGGAGGCTTGCGGGACGGGGTGGTGGTCGGTGGTTTTCCATGCATATCCCCCAGTTGGGGTGAAATTTATTCCCCTACGGCTTCCCTCATTACTTTATTTTGTAATTTAGATGCTGATTTTTCATAGATTTAATCTTTCGTCCATATTATTACCTCTTCTCCGTGCACGCGTTCTAATCATAGACTCATACAAATAGACTGCGCAGTCCATTGAAAACCGTGTAGCCAACATCTAAGGAGTGGGGGTAGGGCTCTGGGGAGTTAATCTCTTTCCAACATCGTGCTGTCTCTTTTTATTGCGGAGGGGCAAGCAGCGCGAGTGGTGATGAGGATATTGAGGAGATGAGGAGCAAGCAGCGCATTAATTATATACCGTTGAAAATTTTTGTACCAACTTTGGAAATGATTTATGGCCTAATAATTAAATAAAAACGGAGATAATTTCTAACGCATTGTCTTACAGTAAAACCCATGAAACTCAATATTACCTAGTAAAAGAAATGTATTTTGATAAAATTTAGACCAATGAAAGTGAAAACATTTGTATAAGTCTATGGTTCTAATCGTAGACACGAAGGTACTTGCTACCAAGATATCTAGTATTTTTATATTTTGTACCGAGTAAAGTATCATACCAAGATAAGTTTGCTATTGAAATACATGGCGATTGGGAAGCTGCAAGTCCATTTCAACCGCATTAGCTCGAATCCGCGGGTCGTGGGAACAATCGAAGAATCCGAGAAACGCCGGGCTACGAATTCCAGGGCCATTGCCTCGATCAAACGAAACCGAGCCACGAGTACGTCCTCCCGCGCGTCGCGCGTAGCTCCAACTATGATGGTAAAATTCGCGGCTAGCACAGAGCACGAAAACCCAGCTCCGTTTATGCGACAAATAATAACAACGACGACGCGTTTCAGCAGAATCAACCGCCCGCGACGATCCTCCGCGGCGCAATTCATGCCGCGAGCTGGAAGCCTGACGCGCACCACCCCCACAGGTCTCGGCGCGCCCTTCTCACCCCCGCGCGACTCCGCATCAACCGCGGACTTTCGGTCATGCGCTCGCTCGCTGTTGCCACTGCGTTTCCTCTGTGTACAAGGTACGAGTATCTCCGCGGCTGCGTGAACCCTCCCTCTGTATCATCCTCCCGCGCTTGTACATCCCCTGCCGCCGCGCGCTCTCCTCCGTGGCTCTGGATTACACGGACGAGACGGGCTTGCGGGGGATCGGGGCTCGGAGCTTTTCGCCCGGAAGCGTGGGTCCGTGATATAGCAGCACTTCCGTGTGCACGCGTATGTTTGCCGAGAAAAGGACCGCGCGGGGTAAATTTGCGGGCGCTCGGTCGCCGTTTCGACTCGCGCGCGCCGGCTGCCAATGAAGGGTGATGAAATCGTTGCGAACGGCGCGTTTTGTCCCCGAAAAAAAAAAAGCGCACGCGGAGCGCAGAATGTTCCCGTTCCCCGCCGATTCTCGAACGGTGCCGGTCCCCCGGGGGCACTCCTGCCCCCCTCCCGAATATTTCAAAACTTGGCTCGTTTACCTGCAACCGTTCCCGGGCGGTTCGCTCTTTCGAAAAAAATTTCGCGCGTCGCTGCTCGGTGCGGCTCTGTGAATGGAACACCGGTAATTCGACGTCGGAGTTTTGTCAACGTTTCCAGGAAATACGGTCCGTCGATGTAACCGAAGCACGAAACATTTGGGGGATCGACGCGCGAGCGCCAAGTGCAGCCGATGATCGATCCAAGCTCGAATCGAAATGCAGCCGTACGGCCGCGAGCTCTCGGACTTGATGACGGACGGGTGTAAAATTGGCTTGCGGTGAATTATTTCCGGCCGAGGCGCCTCTTCGTCCCCCGCCCATCCCAACCTTGGCTCTACCGCGCGAAGGGGCGCGTGGATTAATTATTCGGGCTGACACGTGCGGTCGTGCGCACTGTCGGACGGTCCGCGTCGCTCGAGCTGCTCCTGGACTGCGTTTCGTCATCGCGGTAGACACTCACCTACAATCGTCTGGATGGTTTTACTCGTGTGCCTTTTTTCTGCAAAACTGTTACCGATGGTTACCATTGTGTGGCAGATATCCAAACTCTGTTACAAATTTTTTTTTTTTTAACGAGACACAGCGATATTTCGTATAAAGTTACGTGGATCATCCGTGCGCTGGACGAGAGTTTATTCCGAACCATTCGCTCCGCGCTGTAATGTTTATCGACCGTGAAATTTCTCAAATTTAATTACGACTCCGTACTGTGTGTAACTTTATAAATTAAATCTAACGGGGAAATTCGGATGATGAAATCACATTTCAGCGAGATATTTGCCGCGCTCTTCGTTTCTGGATGAAAGCACATGCGAACGCTTGCAAAATATTAAATTCAAAATTATTTAAAAAAGCGCTCGAGTTCGTACGTGCGTTCGAACTTGTTTTTCTGTAGATTCATCTGCCTTTTAAAAATAAAAAGTGGGTTGCGATGCTTTTTTAGCGTGCGTTTTTAATTAAATCTCTCTCCCGGCAACAGCGGTTTTCCACGCCAAGTTGTTCAGGCACTCGTCTGCAGTTACGTATCAAAATCTAATAACAGCTGGGAAAATAAGAATCCCAAATAATACATCCAGACCAGCACGTATCGTGCCCTTCGTTAATTAAACGTAGTTACGCGGAAAACTCCTTGCATGTAGTATATGCGGGCGGCGAAAAATTTTGCGCTGAAAATGAAGAGAAATCGTTGT
Organism: Copidosoma aretas; assembly: GCA_030522625.1. Lineage (NCBI taxonomy): Eukaryota > Metazoa > Arthropoda > Insecta > Hymenoptera > Encyrtidae > Copidosoma > Copidosoma aretas. The sequence continues at coordinate 3,064 of JAPYYV010029285.1, forward strand.
ACCCTGTAAGCGGCTCCCTTATCTTCGTTTGAATTTCTACGAGTCATCGTTAGAAAATCGCACCACCAATGCTAGACCGGATTTAAGTAGCCTTCTATCTCACACACCTTTTTCCACACGTGCAGTACTCGCATACTCCGTTGCACCGTAGGCAAAGAGATAAAGCACACACAGGCCGGACAATCGTCGTGCAAACACAGTCGAAGCATTAAAACAGTGTATAGCAAGTGCTGTTGGTTTTTCTCCTTCCCTCTTGTCGTCTCCCGAAGACGAACAACGTATACGCGGACTCTTGTAGAGAAGCACCGGTCGTTAAAACAGTGAAGGGGGACTCGAGCCGGAGGACAGAGGGACGGAGGGAAGCGAGCCGAGAATTATTCTTCGTTTGCGTCCGCGTAAAATATTGGATGGCGAAATACGGCCGGCCGTTAGCGCTGCCGGGCTTTGAGAAATAGGCCAGCTTAATGTGCTTCATGGGATAAATAAGAGCCTGCATTTATCGCTGACTCCTCGTCCCACTTCCCCACCTCCCCTCCCTCCCCTTGCTTGTCGCTACGAGTGTACAATGTTTTCATTTACGGAAGTGGGCCAGAACGGGAGAAAGAGAGCGCGGGTCGTTATCATAATTAGAGAGAGAAAAAAGTGTACGCATTACTCGGGAGAATTAAAAAATCATGGAGTTGATGGTTATTAAATTTTAGTTGATCGTTCGATGTGACATACTATATGCGGAAGTTAAGTAGTATGAGTCAACCTTGATCAGGCGTATTATCTAATTTTCTCATATAGTAATTTAAAATGTTACATTAGGTCTGTGTGCATGGATTTCATTTGAAAAGATACTTCAAGAATATTGAAACGTTATGGTTATCAATTTTTTAATAATCAATGGAGGCTACATACAAGCCAGTAGTACAGATCAACCTTGGTCAGACATAGCTAATCTCCATACATGTACCCAAATACTCCATAAGGCCCACTTTATATTTTTCCCAACTCAACCATACATTTCGTGTTTATATATTCTTTGGGAAAACTAAATAATAATCCGATTTATCATAATCAATTATTAAATAATTTGTTAAGGTTAGAGATTTAATGTAGACGTCAGTAGTACAGATCAACCTTGGGCAGACGTATTTATATCTGATTTCCTCATATTGGGAATTTAAAACATTCCATAACATAAGACCTGTGTTATTTTGCCCTCCATTCAACAACACATGCATGTCGCGAAAGGTTTCGTGACATTTTGGATTCACAATAGGAAAATCACTTGCGATCTAATAACACGGATGTCCATCGATATTCCTTCAGCTATGTATCCCCTCGAAATAGGAGAAATAGTGTTTGCTGAAAAAAATAAGACATTTTTGACCACAAAAATAAAAAATAGTTCGTCATTAATTAAGAAATATGCAAAACGCATTATTTAACCGGCTAACAATCAGCCTAAGTGCGGCTAACAGCTCTTTGGAGATCTTATCGCAGAGTATACCGTAAATGGGGGGGCATAACTCGGCTGGTCTCGACCTTATAACTTAGACAGGCTCTGGCTGATGCTGCTGTAAAATTTACCAGATATCATTAGCTCTAGCGGAGTGCAGAGAAGGAACAGCTTACGGCTGGCGCTCGGACTTAGTTCCAGGAAAAATTGGAATGGACTGCAGTCGAAGCTTTTCCGTTAGTACATGGGGAACCGCATAGTGCTCTACTACTTGCTGCTCCGAATCTCAGCTGGTTAAAATTTCATTTAATAGACTTCTGAGAGAGTTTCGCCCATCTGCGCGAGGTTCTGACCAGACGTTAGCTCATTAATTCATCATGAGCTTTGTAAAGTATCCTCGTTATGAATAAGAAAGCTCTTTGCTGGAATTGAGATGTATGGGCCTCGTGGTTGGTCATAAAGGTTAATACTTTATTTCGGGGGAGAAGTCATAACTTTTGACAAAGTTCACAATTGGTGGAAAACTTAAAAGACAAATTATTCATATGTAAAATATAGTTTCCAAACGCTGGTATTTATGTCATCATTCTGTGAATTTTATTGCGTTCGATGATTCTAAGCTAACTACATCGATGTACAATACATAACTACTTCCTTGCAGAAGAGGAGAAAAATGTCCGTCTCATTACCTTCTATGTAGGTATTCGAGACCTTTAGATCCTCGTCCTACTCGCGCTCTCTCTTTTCCATTCTTCCGCTCCCTCATCCTCCGGCTCCGTCTTTCTCGCGTCCCCCCTCGGTTTTGGCTCGTTCAGTTTTATAGCAGGATATCCTGACCATCTGCACGACCCCGACAGTGCGCCAACTGGGTTTGTACGTCGCTGCTCGTTCTCTCTCACTTTGATAAGAGCAATCCCGACTCTTGTCACTTTTACTCCTTCCTGACCTGTTTTAAAGATTCAGTACAGTGTAAAATTCTGGTTACCCATGAGAACATGATAATTTTGAAGGATTTCTCAGCTTTCAAAATCATTAAAATGTATAACCTTTGACTTTTACATTGTAACGGTGTGCTTTACTAATATACGTGCTTATTTTCAAGGACTTTATCATTGTATCAGTATTAGTGTGAACATCGTTTACTTAGCCTTTTCCATTCAATTNNNNGATATCTTGTGTACAAGATAATTCTTATAGCAATAGTCAACAACTAAACCAAACGTATAAGACGACCATCAACTAGAATATGATATGGACTCCTGTCATATTATCATTATCATTATTATTATTATTATTATTATTATTATTATTACTATTATTATCATTATCATTATTACTATGTACGACACCCAAGTTCATGTCACAGGTATCGAATAATGCCTCAACAGTACGAAATATCACATGCATAAGATCAAAGCATCCCTCTGAGAGCATTATAACGAGCAGGCACGAAACGCGCGATACGAAGTGAAGCGAGGCGATAGCTCATACACATTGAATAATACAATGTCGACGTAGCCCACGACGCGCAAACGAGGGGTAAGGATGATGCTAAGGCAAAGACGCTCGGCTAATCGAGTATCCGAGCCCCGGCGCGCAGCAACGCCTCACCGATACCGCGGCCGTAATGAAGATTAACCGCGGCATGCTGCTTAGCTCGCGTCTTCCTTCCTGGGTCCGTGTTTGAGCGTCCTTTTGGATCTGACGCTGCTTTGCCTCCTGTCTTTCGTATTCCCTTGCACCTTCGGTATTCAGCGCCCGGAATATTTTGAAATCACGTAGAAGGTGTTGGAGGAGCAAGACTCGCACAACACACGTGTGCGAGCTCTGATGTCAACGTGACAACCCTAAGAAGAGTAGAAAAGACAGTTCTTCATACGTATGGGTGCGAAGAATTGTTAAAAAAAAAAAAAAAAAAAGGATGAAAAAATCTGCGATGTTCAGCGTAAAGAGTATTATAATTGCGTCCTTGACCTTAGCTCGAAAAAGAAAAAGAGTTCTGCACGGCTTTCATTCCTAGCTCCGCTTTGGCACTCTTCTTTACTCCTGATGCTCTAGAAAAGCGCAGTCTGGCCAAATGTACCCTTGAGCTTTGCCTTTTTCTTCTTGCTGTTTGCGATGGCTACTCAACCTTTTGGACCTACGATGGAATATTCTTTACGGATCCGTGAAGCATTTTAACAACAAAGTACCATAATATTCGAATGGATGAATATTTTATTTTGAAAATATTGTAATCTTCATTCCCTTTGGAATCGGCCAACTTTTTTTTCACTGTTAAAAAACAAGAGTAGTACCATTAAAATCATTCGCATTGGACGAGATGAGCTCTTTTGTAGAGCTTGGTAAAAATGTTTCCCCAGTCGTACCACGTCATCATTACCTCTGATTTCCGCTGTTGAAAGCCAGATCTTAAAAGCTTAAAAATCGAACGGCCCCTCCTCGCAAAGCTCCGCTACATAATATATGTACGCTTACACAGTCGAGGAGGCTTGCAAGCACTCAGAAAAACGCATCTCATGAGGTCGAGGAGGGAAAAACACAATAATCCCACTCCCATTCGTTCGTTCAAGAATAAAATTTCATGTTTTACTCCGTTTCTTCCTCCTCCAAAGTAAAACACGTGGACGAGCTCTAGCTTATCCGTCATGGAAAGAAAAAATTGACGGATCCACCCGACGCGCTCTCGCTACCCTTCCCTGTGACAGAAAAACATCACGAATACCGCTCAAACGTGGGCCACGAAAGAATCGAGCGGGCGAATGAATAGTGGAGCGAAAAAGTAAAAAAAAGGTAAACCGGACGCGTTCGAGGGGAGAAAGAGAGAGAATAACGGACGAGCGAGCTGTCGGCGGGCGCTGGACGATTCGTTCCCGCGTTCTGTCTTCTGCTCGGGTCGGGCGGCGCTCGTACATCAAAAGCTCGCCGGGAGGAGCTTATCTGGACTCTGTTCACTTTGCCGGTGATACGGAAGAACCAGGGGACGGGGAGGGGGCGAGTGCCGATTTCCGCCTCGGCTGACCGTCCACTGTTCTTTTGGCTCCTGCTTTCCCAAGTATAGTCGATACCCGGGAGATCCGCGGTAATCTGAATTGACATCAATATCGGAGGAGAGTCGGTCGGAACTTTATTCCAATGGACCAGTGCGGCACTGGTTTTCTCAGCGAATGATGCGAATGATGAGCAGATGACGATACCATCGCACGTAGAGACGAGGTAGTAATGTTATTTTCGATCGAGTATATTTTGTTCTAGAAACTTGCGGTGAAAAACTCTTAAAAAAAGCACAACAGAGCGACGTGGCATTCATAGGTGAATATCAAAGGGCCGAGTGTATGTACGATGGTAGCAGCACGTGATATCAATGGCTCGCTCTCGCGCACCTGTAGACAACACAGCGAAAGTCGAAAAGAGCGACTGAAGTGAAGGGAGAAGAGGAGCGAGAGCAGTAAGGGGGATAGACGGCGAGAGGGAAGTTGGATGGTACGAGGGCTGCGGGCGGCTGTACAAGCATCGCCGACAGTGAAGAGCCATTAAGTACCGGGCGTGTGCGCAAAACCGAATTGAATTAGGAAGTTCTCTGCGGAGCACGTGTCTCTCGAATTTGCATTTAAACGCCGCAAACTCGCGGTGGAAGCATCGTACGCCCCCCTCCCTGCCCCACTGCCTGTATGTGTATATATTTTTACATGTGTGCTCTATGGTATAGGGGAGGAAAGAGGAAACCACCACGTCAACTCAACTATGGGACGAGGGCACTTAGTTGCTTTGGCGCGCGCTAGTGCAGCTGGAGTGCCTATTTGGGGTAATCAAAAGCGTACGTGCGTATTTGTTCAATCGAAAGCAGCTGAATGGAAGAGTTGATTGTTCTCCTTTTTTTTTCTTTTTCAATCAAATTTAATTACCATGCTTTAGTGGTGCAACGAGTAGAACACGAATGGCATGGAAGGTGAAAAAAGTTTTACAGGTGAAGATAGGCAATACATAAATACACGCTCGATTTCAATAAAGCACATTGGCAAAAGCATTCTCTTCGAGTTAGGTGGAAAAAAAAAGCGTACTCACGTAATATACTATTCCACAACTTTATATATTTTCTATCGTTCTAAAGTTCTGCAGCACGGATATCTTATTAGTCCCGAAAATCACAGTTGAAACACAAAATAGTAATATAAACAGCTCAAACGGTGGTGAGTTTAAAAAAAAAAGTCCCCCCCCCCCCCCCCCCCCCCCCCCCCCCCCGCACCCCGCGCGCCCCCAGCCCCCCCCCTATCCCCAAATTCGCGTGTCTGGCTCGAAGTTGTTAACCCGCCCGGAAAAAAGTCAGGACCCACCCCCCCCCCCCCCAAATTTCGGGCACGTACGCGCGCCCCCGAAAACCCAGCAGAGCCGTGCCGTCGAAGCGTACAGCACCACCTACCTACATAGCAGAGGTCGCAACCGCGGCGGCGGACGCGAGATTTAATTTTCGGCTGTTTGCGTTGTTTCGGGCCGCGGAGGGGCGTGCCGGTGACGCACTCGTGACGTTTAATCGATAGCGCCGTCTGCTGCACAGCCGAGGGTGCAGCTGCGCTTTGGTCTCCTGCTTCGGCGCGCCGAGTCATAAATATGTATCGCCTATCGGAGCGTGCAGGGGAGCGCGAGCTCGCTCGAGTCTGCGTATACAGTGTAGGAGAGACACGAGAGCCTTCCGTCTTGTCTTGCGATCATACACGTGCATACGCTCTCTCGCGCCATGCGAACTGGGACCCAGGAGGGATCCTTTCGAGCGTGACTAAATAAGATCGTATATCAGTGCACAAGAGCGTAGCCTTGGGGGATGCGTGGGAGCTATTGATGACTCGCGTGCACCTGATTTTACGCGTGTGCATCGAGCGCGAGCGATTTTGCGCTGGTAAATTCATCAAACTTTGGTGCGCGGAGGGCTTCGTTCGCCTCTCGTTCGCCGCGCGAATTTCACGCGGATCGTCCGTACGACTCGGGCCTGATTGTCCTCGGAAGCTCGTGGTTTTTCCCTATTTCGGGTCAAATCGCTCGGAACCGTTCGTCAGCTTGCAAATTGCGTGATCGCGCTTTGTGTGCGTGGGTGTATTCGGAAGCCGATTTGTACAACGAACGAGAAAAATATTCGGCGCGGTGGCTCGTTCGCGGTGTTCGGAGGGTGAATCTGTAGCCGAAATTCGGAGAGGGGGAGGAAAAGTTTGCCGCCCGTCAAAAAAGTTCTCACCCCCTGGGGGCATCATATCACGATCGAGCTGCAATTTCGCGTGCCCAAGTTGCCGAATCGCGCACGTGGTGTGATACGAGCGTACGCGTGTGTTTTGAAAGTTCTCGAGTGTAGTTTGACAGGGGTGGGGGCGGTGCCGGCGTGGACGAGGGTGAAATTGAAACGATGGGGAATGAAACGAGCGACGGGTGGTGGGAGGCTGGTGGATACGTACGCGGGGCGCGAACGTCAAAACGGTTTCGTCCCACCCCTCGGATCGTCGCCCCTTGAGCTGTTTTTGTTTGCTCTGCTCTTATTTTCCAGGGTAGGAGGGGGTTTATTGTTTTGAGATAAAACTTTGTATCGATGATGTTTTCGTTCCAAATTGGGTCGGGTTGGATATACTGTATCGAATGGGGACAATCGTGTGGCATACGTAGGCTGAGAGGGAATTGATTCTTGCGTCGAGTCGATCTTACCATATTTTTCTGATGGGGAGGACAGAAGAGTATATGTAATCTACGTACGTTCATCGAAGGGATGTATAGATTTATTGAGCCTCTGATTCCAACGTATAATTTTGACAGTAATAACTACAAGAGGCGAATCAGGACATGTTTACAACAGATATTTTTAAAAAATAGCACGTATACATCACGTTTTAATCTTGGCGTATTATTTATCACGCCCTGTTACTTTTTTTTACTCCGAGATTTTTTCTCTTTTCTTGCTCTCATGTCACAAAAGAGATCTTACATGGTCGTACACTCAATGGTTTTCACAGCATCATAATGTGAGTCTTGAATTCTTCATCTCTATCAATGTGATTCTCCATTTAATTTGAGAACTTTTCATCCCCATAAGAAGAAGTATTAGTTTCCCTAACAAACATGTGGCATATTTGTATGCTGACGCAAACATTCGTTAAAATTCTTATCTCAATCGCATTTGCAATTTTTCCACTCCACGATAAGTTAAATAATCCTAATCACAGATCAGCAATCGGAACACCAATATTCAGCACCAGTGACCCTCGCAGTGACCAAAAAGCGTGCAATGCGTGAATCAGAGAATCGAAATTCATTTCATCCCCCTAATCCGAAAATCAGCAGAACCAACAATCACCCGCCCAACCACGGCCATGCAAATTTACAATCAATGCTGTTTGCCCAACTGTACAGTGGTTCCCCGGCTGACGGCAGTCGCTCGTCGATGCCACGTGACGGGAGATGCGCGCGCCCGCAGCCCTAAAATCCTTCCCTAGAACTGCCCCGGCTCCGGGGAAATGCAGAGCTCGAAACCTCAAATTACGGCGTTTTAATGAGCGCGACGCGTCGCGTTTCCGTTAATTATCGCTCTGCCAGCTCACCTCGTTCCTGCCCGGTTCTTTCTTCCTTTTCGCGAGAAACGGGAGCAATGCCCTCTGGCGATATAGCACCAAGTTTCCTGGCTTTTCTGGATTTTTCACTCTCGCCTCGTCTAGTTCCAGTACTCTCGAATTACCACCCGATCATTGGATTTTCTCCGATTTTTCTTTGCCTCACGCGTTGATTCAATTACGTAGGAACGATGTAAAGTCACGCCTGATTTGAAATGGAAATCATAGGTTCGATTCTTACAGTACTTTTGCGCCAATCTTGGCGACGCAATTCTTCTCGAGGTTGGTATTAAAACCAAGATCAAAGTGACAATCGTAACTTGTCTGCAAAATTGGTCGTGCCGTGGACATCAGGAAAACACGTACGGAGAAAAAGATGAGAGACTCAGTGAAAAGAGGATAAGGCTCAACGTCGTCGTTAATAAATTTTCACCATAGATTCACTAGTGTTGTATTAATTAATTGACCGAAGAAGCATAGATGAAGTTGCTCGGCTGCTGGTCGCGATGTGGGCTATAAGTCGGGGGTTTATGATTTTTATACGGTCATTTCACGAGGTCCTCTGATATTGGAAAACTTGTCTGTTATGCCGGTAAGTCTGAGATAATCTCCACCGTTAATGGATGTTGCTAAGGCTACTTTATTATGTCTAAAATTATTAATAACGAAAGTTGACTTTTACGAGTTCGTAATACAGTTAAGAGTTTTAATAATATAAGTGCAGTTCTGCTCGACGTGCTCGGAAATTCTCGACGTGAAAACTTGTATCCACTCAAAATCATTATTTGATTCGTAAATATAATATGGAAAAATTATGAGGATACGCGTTCATCAGTACACTACAGTGTTTATAGTACATTACGCCACTAGGGCACAAAGTACAAACATGAGCGCCCGAAGGGCGCGCTTGTTTTACTTTTGTGCCCGAGTCTAGTATATTATTTTTCTTGCCGAGGGCGCAAAGTGCAATTTTGCGCCCGTAGGCCCAAAGTGCGGCCTGAGGGCGGAAAGGCTCTGCTGCACTTTGGGCTCATGGTAAGAAATAGTAGATTACGTACGAGTTTGGAAAGGCTTAGATTTGCGGACCGAGTCGGTTGCGGACGTAACGAGGTCCGTAAAAAAGCCTTTACGATCGAGTTGCGGAATCTATTTTTCCTACCTCGGGCCTTTTTGGAACCCTGGTACACCCTCGGTAGGAAAAACAGTGTCCGCCACTCAAGTGCGATCCAACCAGGGCTACGTTGCGGCCCTGGAGGCGATCGCACTTTTGTGACGAAAACTACTATTTCCACCTAAGAGCCAATATCAAGCGGCGAAGGTGCTATTTTGAGGTTAGAAGGTGGAAAAAATAATTTCTCATTGCACTCGTGACAGCTAATGGCAAACGAAATCAGTATGGATTTGTTTGTTACATAATATATCGATAACGTGTGCTGTAACAAACTACTTTTCACTTTTTAGTTTCTTGATAACAGCATGTAACTTTTTGTATTTTATTTTTGTTTTTATTTTTTATGCCATAATTCAACTTTGAGGAAGAGACGATATTTCGCACAATTCAATGGATACAGTCGAGTGAGAAAAGACGAGCCATAAAAAAAACTAGATAGAAACAGTCGAGTGAGGTAAGACGAGCCATAAGAAAAAAATACGATAGAAACAGTCGGCCGGGGTAAGACGAACCTCAAGCAGAACTAGATGGAAACAGTCGAGTGGGGTAAGACGAGTCATTAGCGAGTGGATAAATTATAGCTGTTATGAGCCTTGTCGTATGGATATTTTTCGTAAACCAGCGAGACAAAATGTCTGGCCTGTACAACAATTCTTTAGCAAATAAGATTTCATTAGTCAAGTAGTCGTAATAGAATTTTCCCACCAGTTCATTGATCAGTTGTCTGATCAATTAACAACGCATCGTATCTGTATCATACCTCCCATCCGCCGACCAAGAATATCACTCACCCACCAATAACATCCAACCCTATCACTGCTTCATCCAAGAAAACAAGAAACCCCCAGCAGGCGATCGCGAACTGTAGTCCCTAGCGTACAAAGCGCTTGGGCATCCGTCATCCGGAAAAGTGCAGCTTTCAATTGAAACCCCATCAATAGAAGACCGAAGCAGCCCCCGGAACAAAATAATAGCAACGCCCCTGCACGGCCATTAATCACGCAATCGTTGGCCGGACCGAGCGAAACAACTACTCGGACTGCCCGCGCTCACGCGAGCGCACATAATGGGTTGAGCTATCTCCCCGCGTACCTCTACGCGATCCACCCGACGCTGAGAGAAAATCAATGAAAATAACGCGTCGAATTTCCCCTTCGCGGCAACGCATCGCGCTCCGGTGTTGTTGGCAAACAGGGCCGATCAGGATGCAGTGTAAATCATAGAGACTACCCGACTGCTGTCAGCACTCGGAATTCGAAACAATGCGCGGGAATCTGTCCGCGATGGTTTTCCAGGGGCGGGGGGGGGGGTGCCACTGCTGCGAGCAGACGATAGGGGGCTGCAGTGCCGGTGTAGAGGAGGAGGGTTTTGATTCTCGTTCGGGGGAATTCATTGTGCGGCCGTTCGCTGCATTGTACGTAGGTCGGCGTGGGAAGAGGACGGAGATGGCGCGTGAAGCGCTGCTGTCGGACACAGGGAAAATAATAATAAGCTTGGCGTGTGCGCATCTGCGGCTCACGATTCGGGGTATGGATGTTGCATTGAGAAAGCCGAGCGGCGTGGGGATATTAGTTTAAAACCATGCGACTGTTGTTAAATGAGTTTGTACTTGTGTTACAGCCACTGTGCGTTGGGTAAAGTTTGATGGGACAATGGATGATTAGATGGTAGGGTACTGAAGAGAGACTGGAATTGAGATGGCATTGTAAGTAAGTTGGGACGAGGAATCATCAAGATGAGCCGTTTCGAAATTCTAGCAGAGGAATGATATTCAGTCCGATGCAATACCAAATTTTCTTGGCAAAATGCGAACCTGTTCCAGAAAGGAGCAGCTTCTTGATGAAGGAGATCTCAAAGCAAAGCTACGGAAAGTGCTCACAATGGAATTAAAACTCAGTATCGTGAATCTCTACTACACTATAAGTCAAACAGTAGTTCAAGTTATCGCTGTATACCAACTTATATACGTAATCAAGGTATCCAAACCTCGACACTATGACAAATTGTCACTGCTGTAACATAACTCGATAAAGTTTCGTATTCTCAATTGCTTGAGTACGCTTTTCATCGTAAGCCAATTTTTCATCTTTGTATCGTAACAATGACGGCAATCACTAACCAAATGATAGATTATGCGCCAAAGTGACTATCATCCACGGGTGGTGGAGGCTTTCTTAAATACGTGCACCATCTTGATTGATCAGTTTATTCATAGCAGGTCCGGGCCAAACTTGCCCGATAAATACGTATGTGATACAAGCCGAGGCTGATCATTAATTCTGACTGATCAAAGAGATGATCAACCCTGTCAGGCCATCAGTTTCGCGGTAAAGAGCGAGATATATACATCGAGAGATGTGACGCACCAATTGCTCCAAACGTACACGCGTATACATGTCTCCGAGCAATACACAGCTGGATAGAGAGACCGAGTGGAATGGCCATTGAAATGACGATTATCCCGTTCGAAGGGGGGGGTTCGTCCGTAGTTGTGTCGTGCTCTGCGGCGGCTCACGTGTGCTCATCCATATGATATGTCCGAGTGGGTCCACATTCATCCCTCTCCTTGCAGCCTCGCCGATTCATGCTATTGCCGCGAGAGAGAGAGAGAGAGAGAGAGAGAGAGAGAGAAAGAACTCTGTGCGATGAATGGCACTTGTTTTTTTTCGCTCTTTGAATGATGGACCCTTCGTTTGCAGAAGTGTTGGCTAAACTCATCTCACTCTGCCAGAGTTTGGGCTTTGAGCGGTTGATTTATTGTATCTTCTATGTAAGCAGTGCTCACGAGTTCGTATGAACATTGGTTAGTTTATTGTGATAAATTTAATTAAAAAAATAATAGTTCTGCTTTGATCATCTGGGAAGAGTAAACGAAAGAGAAATACAGATCGCTCAAAGTGTGACGATGTATAATGCGAGTACAAGCTAAGGACGTGTCCGTAGCAATGCGCGACTAATTTTATTCGTAGCTTTTGATGCAGTTTATTCGAGTGATCTTTGCACTGTATTTTACACCAGCCTCGAAAACCGTCGTTCCACGCACGATCCGTGGCTTTTGTACCAAGCTAATCGGAGATAATAGTCCCACCATTGTCAGTAGCCAAGTTGTACCCTTTTTCGTAAAGATCCGAGAGAACCTCTTTCGGCTTGCTAAATTGAATTGACCCCTTTTATACCGAGGAGCTCGATTGAACCTTTTGTATCGTGAAGTCGAACTGACCTCTTTTATGTTATAAAGGCGAATGGAACCCTTTCTATATCGTAAAGTCAAATCTACTTTTTCGTAATCCCTGCTGTCAACAGTAAATCACGAATTTATGCTTGTGTTTGTATCATTGCCCACTTTTTCACCTGTATTTTGCACGTACAACTCGAACCTACGGACTATAAGATAGAAAAACATCACTCCTCTCCAAACGGATCAATAACCATTGCTCCAAACTTACATTTTTAAAATTCATATCCAAGAACAGACCTATCACCCCGTTAAGCACAACCAATTCGTCGAATCAACCTTGCACTTTCCAACACTAGCGATTTCTATGCTTAGTCCGTACGAACACAACACAGCTCGGAGTTGGCGCACGGACCATTTCAACAACAGCCCCACAGTTGACTCCGAACGAACGAAACACTGGAGTTCGCTGGCGCCGGATTACACACCGTCGATTGAACCGGAATCCCCGTGTCCACTCTGTGCACATATCATGCGTGTATGAAACCGCGTCGCGATATTCGGTGTCAGGGGGGGGGGGGGGGGTGGGTGGGGGGGGGGGGGGGGGGGGGGGAAGAGAGAGGGTAGGTGTACCAGCCGAGCATTGTGCAACAGTGGGAGAGCCGGCGGAAGTGCGGGCAAGTTGCGCATGTATACTTGACGCGTTGGCCGAACGGGAGCTGCAGCTATTTGTTTTCGCACGGTGCGTTGGGTAAATTGTAGAGGCATCCGTGGGTGGACAATTGAAAATTTGGTAACCCCCCCCGGCCTCGTGCTTCTCTATACGTGAGCTGCGGACGACGCGTGGGTGCAAGCGTTATGCGTCTCCTGAGCGAAGCACGGACAAATCCAACTTATTCCCTATCCTTGCTTTTGAAGCATTTTTCCTCGATACGTAACTAACATTGATGCAACGAGACGAGAAAATGTGCCATATTATCATCCCTTCAGTGGATTTTGTTTGGTAGCAACGAGCGTTTTACAGTCCACGACTACGCCTCGTTTTTTTTTTTTTTTTTTTTTTTTTTTTTTTTTTTTTTTTTTTTTCTTTTTTTTTTTTTTTTTATTACTTTTATTTTCCCATTTTTCGGCGCCAAGGATAATCGTACGGCGCAAAGGATCGATAGGTCGCTCGAAGATCACTCCTTATACATAATCGATCCTTCCGAAAGAGTAATTACAGCAGGAAAATTCTCAGAGGCCAGAGCCATGCTGCTCCAAGAGCGCCCCAATCTTAAACAGTAGCTTTGTGAACTCGCTGTGAATCACAAAGAGCTAAAGCTTGTCAGAAGTAGCGGAGGGAGGGCCGTTTATCTTGTACCAAACAGCGGCGATAGATTTACAGATCGGCTAAAAAATACGGAGAGAAAGTACGAGTGGACGTCGGGACTGACTTTACGGAGGGAAAAAAAGGGGGCAAAAAGAAGAAACAGGCGCAGGCTGAGACAGAGGGAGGGTTGATACTGCATGCGGCAGAAGGGGACCCCCACCCCCTTCGGCTCGTTATTTATTATTAACCGAGTGTAGTTTGCTCGCGTGCCTCGGTAGTCCGGGAGGCAAATAGTAATATTATCGAGCCTTCCCCTAAATTATTGACGCATCTCTTTCCTACCTCCCCCTTCTTTGGCTCGCGTAAACGTAGGCCTGTGATGCTTAAATTGCCGTTCATACAACCTATGAGTCGGGCTACGAGGGGGAGGAGAACACACGCGTGTCTACGTATACGTGCGCACACGTTGCAAATTATAGACGTAACCGGTCCTGTGAGTCGGTGGTGCTTTTTTGATGCATATTATCGCCACGTGTCCCTCCGCTGCCAAACGGCTGTATGACGCGCAGTGTCGAAAGCGAGAACCGAAATGTAGACCAGCGATATTTCTTTCATGATCGGCGTAGCAGCGGGAGGGGGGGGGGGGCGAGGGAAAAAGCACGGCTTTGGAATTTTCCTCTCCGGCAAACACGGGAAATCGCGACGATAAAATATATTTGCCGAGCAAATAGAAGCTTTCGACGGCTCGTTCGCGTGTCGCTGGTTTTATTTTGGGGGCTGGG
>JAPYYV010029295.1:0-10970 GCA_030522625.1 Copidosoma aretas
TTTCTTTTTTAAAGTGATTTTTCCGCTATCAAAAGTTATTTTGGAATATTTCATGGCAGAAAATAATGAAGATCATAAAATTTCCTAAAAATTTTTATTTCGAGTTTATCGATTTTTTTGTAAAATATGGTCTTTTTCGCCAGTGAACGTTGTTCTAGAATATTTTGTGGTAGCTGACCTTAAATATAACATTTTTTAAATGATGACGTTCTCCGTTTTGGAAAAAAAAAAAAAATTTATGAGCGTGTGTGTAAAAAAGAAGAAGAGCATGTGAATGAGAAAGTTTTGTGCCAATAAATTGGCCGCAGTTTTTTCATTTTAGACACTGTATAAGACATTTTTAATGTTCTTCCTCAAAATTTTTTTTTTATTGATACGAAGCTTTCTCTGAAAGGGAGCAAAAAAAGATTCGAAAAAATGAAAAAAAAAATTGCTATGAATTTCTCGACTTGATTTAAAGCTAATCATTTTTTTTTTTTTAAATCATGAAAGATAAATATGTTTGTTTGAAATGCGGGGGCTAGAGCGATAAACGCACAGGCGTGAAGCCCCCTAGTCATAATAACAGTCAAGTGTTGACAATATCTTGGAAAATCGTATTAAATTTAGGTATAACAATATTTGCTTCTTCAAATCTGTTTGTACTTACTTATTTGATTAATCAAAATCTCTACCTCTAGTTAACAAAAGTGAAACAAAGTTTTATCAATTTATAACCACATTATTTGTACCTTTGAAAATATTTTTTTTTTAACATTGAATAAATATTGCAAGAACGCTTAACTTGGCTAATAATAAATATTTGAGTATACTTTTTGCCGTTTTAAATAGAACATTTCCTGCTTTCAAGGTTGTATTAGACACCACGGGCCGTACCTATATGGCACTCAGCTGGTTGGGAGCACCGAGTAACAATCAACTCACTCAAAGAGTTTTCAATATAAAAATTCCAAAAAATTCAGGGCATTTTCCAAAGCCCTTGGATTCCCATAGTATTTGTCAAAACTCTAGACGTTGTTTCGTTTACTCAGAAAACATTATAACTCTCAAAGTTACGGAATGTCTAACTTCAATTAACAAAAGTGTACTACAAATTTTCGAATCACTAAACATTTTTAATGTAGTATTATTTTATTATGTTTAAAAAATACGTACGTAAAATTTTATATCATAAAATGCAGTAAAAAAATTTGAAAAGCAATTTTTAAAAATGCTTTGCGCCGTGCCTTTAAATTTTGAGACTTTTTCATCACATTTCTGTTAATATCTTTGAAACTGTCCTCGAAACATGAGTCCTTAAAGTGCTGTTCTCTTGAGAATTCAATAAGCTTTTATTTGATCTCTTATTCATTGTCATTTTATTATTATTTCCATGTGTTTTTTTTTTTTTTTTTTTTTTAATGAATGATGTGGAAAAATATCAATTAACGTGTATTTCTCTATGGACAGAAGATTTCTGCACATTTTTCATAAGCTCTTGGTGTCCAATACAACCCTAACATTTGTACAATCTGCACCCTTCTTCACTAGTGTTAAAAATTAGCAAATATAGCGTCAGTAGTTGGGTGGAATTTTAGCAGAGGGTTATGATACAAGAGCACGTTCTGATCGAGACGGCAGAAGTTGTGGCTTTTGCTAGAACAGAAAATATTACGAATGACTGAATGCTGCGGTTCTTTATTTAAAATAAGATCAAAGAGATGGTTTGACTTTCATCCTCATGGAAATTTTATAATCGTGTAACCTTCCATTGCAAACACATAAAAATAAATACAATATATTTTATTGTTACATTAAACAAATTTCAGAGTGCCTCCTACTTCTCAAGTTGAGCGGCTACTCTGATTCGACAGTGCAGTACCTATACTTTGTATCGGAGTAATATACATATATATATATATGTACAGGGTGTTCCAAAAATTTTCCAGGAAAACTCCATGACATTAAGCTTGTCAAGACAAACAAAAAAGATTTTTAACAAATTTCGATACGATGCGGGGTTTTCGAGGTATTGTCAATTGAAAATCAAGGCATTTCTGCATCACATAACAGGCTACGAAAGTTTAAGTATTTTTTTACAGTAATTATACAGATTTTCAGTTGAAAATATCTCAGAAACTATGCATTGTAACGAAATTTGGTGATGAGCTTTTTTGTTCGTCTTCACGAGCTCAATTGCGTGGTATAGTTTTCCTGGAACATTTTCGGAACTCCCAGTATATGTCGACTATGTGAACTTACTCCGAATCGGAGTACAGCACCTGTACCACAGGCTACTCCGACAGTATGGTATGGTGTCTATGCACAGTAGTCGGAGCAGCAGTGATCATCGAGATATTACTTATGGTAGTGATGCACGAAAAGGGAAACCGTTACTCAGTTTCAGCACATCAGTCACCTAAGAGGTGCGTGCTGCTGTCACTCGTATTGGAGTTAAGCCTGCGTGCCAAATTTTTTTTTAATGTAGTTATAATATTAACCAATCTGCAAGTTTAAAAGTATTCAATACTGAAAAAACGCTTTTCTTTGTTGCATTCAATAAAAAGGCTTTGAAAAATTCAATGGGTTGCGGAAACGTAATACTAAAAAACCATATTTTATATTTAAAAATCATTTTTATCGTAGTTCTTATGTTTTTTGTCAAAATATTATTGATTACAGATTAATTTTCCCACGGTGTTCCAAGCGTCAGACCCAATAGCTATGGTACATAGAGATAGTTTTTCAGACAGGATAAATCACTATTTGTATTTAACTCGCTGATACTCGGACAGACATTGATAGATTTCTTTGAAAAAAATTAGAGATGTTCCTCCAGGCTTTTGATTATTAACAATCGGTGCCCAAAGTTGCGAAAACGTTTTGATACTCAAAAAAATTATAACCTAAAAAATCACAAAACAACAACATTCATTTGGAAAAAGAGTGTTAGGCATTTTTGAAATTATATTTGTTTCTATTCTGTGGTTTCAAGGGCCCAATGTGCGGCCTGAGGGCGAAAAGGCTCTGCTGCACTTTGGCACCATGGTAAGAAGTTTAATTAGCAGAAACATTTTTCCACAAGAGTTTCCTGATTATTTGGGATCAAAATAACCTACAAACAAAGTAGGAAAGTTTTTGTTAATTTTAACTATTTTTTATGATTGTCGACGTTTTTGAACGATATTCGACCTTTTAACATAAAATTACGGAAAAATGGCTCATCCAAATTTTCTGCCATAGTTTTTTCGTCGATATACACATCGAGAACAAAAATTTAATTTTGTTTGATACTGTTAGAGCTCACTATTTTAGTTTTTTGTTTTTTCATTCACCCATCGAAAATATCTCATAGATTTTTTTCTGACACTATTTTTCCGAGAATGTCAAGTGCTTAAAGCGAGGCTAAAAGTATATTATACAGACATATAAAGCAGTTCGGTCGACATTTTTTCCGATTCACCCCTCCCCCCCTCCCCCAATTAGAAATGGGACCAGATTCCGTATGTATATTATATAATAAAAGGTCTTGATACTTCAAGAGTTTTATACTAACTATAGGCGGTAAAAAATTGGGATCACATGGTTTTTTTTGCACGTCAGCTCTCCAACTATATTCTTTCTTTGTGCCTCGAGAATATGTGTACATAATATTAGATCTCAATATTAAATGAAAAAACATGGAGACGTTATTTACTTAAAAATGTCGCGCTGTAACATACGTTTTCTTGCACTCTTCTGTTAATAACTTTAAAAAAATATGGTTTATCTGTGGTTTTTAAATCGTTAATCTATTCAAGAGTTTATAGGCTTTAAATTCATGACCATATAGTTTCTCTATCTAATTAGATTCTATGTTTGAATTTTCGATAGATGATGAAAAGTCAGTTATGGCCACAAAAATTGTGCAAAAAATATAAACTTTTATTACTTATTTTATTAAAAAGTTATCGTTATCAAGGTAATTTTTTGGCTGAAAATTATCCAGACGTCCATTATATTTATTTAATATTTTTAATTTAATATTACGAGAAAGGACAGTATTGCTCATCAGGAACTTTTTTGACAAATACTTTTCAACATTTTAATACTCCACATTATCAAAGCTATCATGGACATCAATAATAAATTCAATCTATGGTTATAATTATGTGACAACGGCTATTTTTTACATAATCCAACCAAACAAATATCTGAAAACCATTTCTCTCCCTCGATGAAGATGTGCTCTTGTGCGAATGATGTTGTAGCAAACATGTCCATACTTGGTGCTCGGT
The DNA here is from genome assembly GCA_030522625.1 of Copidosoma aretas. Classification (NCBI taxonomy): domain Eukaryota; kingdom Metazoa; phylum Arthropoda; class Insecta; order Hymenoptera; family Encyrtidae; genus Copidosoma; species Copidosoma aretas. Next base: position 4,257 of record JAPYYV010029295.1, read on the forward strand.
ATCAACAACCAGAATCACCGTTAGCGTATTGAATTTGTGATATACATACGCTCATCTTAGACCGCGGATCTCACTATTCATTAAAACGAATTTCTCCATTAAAATATTTTAAGATAAATTTTATACCCAATTTTAGACAAATTATTTCGCATTTGTAATGTTAGAGTTGTTGCTCTTTAAGGATCGTTTAGTTGCAATAAATTTAACGTAAAAAGGTACTGAGTTCACATTCCTTTGTATATGTATATTAATCAAATTAAATATTTATCATTCAACGTAAATTGCCAAGCAACTGCGGAAAACGTCCTTGAAATAGTGTTTCGCTTACCGACGTACTTTCAATCGCAATAAATACACGTTTCACAAGAAAAAATAGCACCTACTCACTGCAAATATAAAATTTTAATTTGCACATGCCAAAAGAAAATTAAAGTCCACGCCCGAGTCTTGAGCAACACACCCCTAATCATTTGTAAAATACGGGTTTCAGCAATAAGAATCTACAAATGAATTTAAAACACGATATACTTTTTTTACCAACAGGGACGAATGATTTTACAATCAAAATCAGCAGTGTTGCCTCATTAAATGGACGAAGTAGTCATCAAAAGCAGCAAGGGCTTATTAACACACAAATTGGTAATTTTGTTCACAAACTCTTGGTGTCCTCAATTTTGACGATGATAAGTCACGGTGGATGAGCATTTTTCGACGATGAAACTTGAATTATTTTTAGATCTCCTAACTCGATCGAACGTAAATTGTTGGCAACCTATTCGAAAGTCTTGTATATCCTGTTGCGTTGTGCAATTTTGAAGCCTGTTTCGACAAATTACCCAGTAGTTGAGTATATATACCGTAAACGGGGCGTAGGAGCACGGGATACAGATTTTCTTAACGACAAGCATTGCTTAACATCATCACTTCAACTTCTCGCTTTTTCATTATATCGCTGATTCTTAAAAAGTACCCATTAAGATTGTTAAAACTGATGAAAAAATGATACAAGCTACGCCATACACATTTTTACCCATTACAACAGGCACTGAGTTTTTTATTTTTCTCCAAAGTTAAAGAATCGATATTAGATATTATTATAAATTTTTCATTTTCCTATGTTTACTGCGAGCCTGCACGAAAATACATAAGTCCTGTTCACTGATAAGTAGTCGTTTTATTATGCAATTCAGATATGTAATTATTAGTTAAATTTTGTCATCTGTATCTGCTTATTTGTAATACTAATATTATCAGTTCGTCAAAGTATTGAACCTTATTAATTTATAGTTTCAAACGTTTCATAAAATATTGGAGTGACACATACTTTCGTTACCATCGTAATTGTGAAAAGGGTATGCAAATGAAAACATAAGTTTTAAATCCCTCCAGCACACGAAGATATGCATATATGCTAGATAGAAGCTGTTTGTTGGTAACACTATTGATATACTAGTCACAGCTGTAAACAGAATAGCTACAGCCACGGTAGTATACCTTACATAAATATTTTTGAGGCTTACGCAGTTTTCATTTTTGTTGTTGCACCCTGCATGTTTGATGCAATACGACGAAATATGACTTTTAAAAAGGACTAAGGTTTAAAATAGTGTATGTGATTAGTTCCTTGTATTTTTCTCCAGAATCATTGACTGAACTAATCAGTAAAATAATAAGGATAGAGTAGACGAAGGGTGCTTACAGGAGTTTGTGTACATTCCAAAAGTAGTCGTAGTTTTAAAGACAGATGGATAGGATGATACAGCTAGGCGACGATTTAGCGTTTTTATACGTATAGCTAAGATCTTGGGAAATTACGTTTATGCAGACGCTTGGATTAAATTAATCTTTACGAGAACCGAAAGTGTGAGAAATCAATATTTTCAAAACAAAGAACTATGCTTCTATTTTTCAAGTTTTGGTTCGTCTTTCCGCGATGACCTGCGAGGTTCATATCAAAAAGTTAGAAATTAATTTCAAACGTGTTCTGCAAACCTCTTCCCCGATTTCGCACGAAACCATCACAACTTTTCAACAGGCACCGACAAAATAAATCACAACTAGGGAAAACTCGATAAGTGACGGGTGTGACCACAGTGATGAAAACCTCCCCGAGTATCCGCGAGCTCGGTATCCTCAAGGAGCGTTATTGCAACATTTTTTTCCGCTGTAGCTATCGTCTCAAACTTTGAAGTGCAAACACGTATCATCCAGATACAGCGCAGCGCATCTGCCGAGACAGTTGTAACGCTGAAAAGAAAAGTTCCTCCAAAGTTCACCGAAGACCTACCAGACTCACTGACGGGCGTATAAAAAGTGCACCCTGAGAGTTCCCATCGCGCACTAGATCATACAGCTCGTATCATCTTGATCGAGCGAAGACCACAGCATATATCCTGCCGAGTGCATTATACCCGTCGGTGTGTCTTTGAAAACCGACAGCGAGATATTGCAGCCGCGAGACGGAAAATCAGACCGAGCGAACACACGAGTAGCACAAGTTATCGAGGGAAGGACAGTCGTCGCCGGCGCAACGGCTGAGCGGTAGCGTTGAAAAGGAAGAAGATGAAGCTATAAGTATACAGGAGCAGCTCCCGCTCCGATTTTCCTTTTCGCCCGGCGTAGTACCTATATCCTATACGCGACGAGTGAAGCCAAGTGCGTCGGATGTCGCTCTCCCGATTGCGCGTCTTATAACCACCCGTATAAATATACGCGCACGCAACGAGCCGTACCTACCTAGGTACGGTGGTGTATAACATAAATGACGTACGGACGCAGCTCCTCCCGCGGCTAACTTTCACCCGCATCAGAAAGCAGCCGCTCCACTTGCCTCGCGAGCTGTTCCTCTCCCGTTCCCCCGTACGTGCGCATACTCACTCGCGCTTACTCACTAACACGCTCACACTTACGTCGTTGCTCGCGCGCTTGCGCGTATATTGTACGCTTGCACTCCTACAACTGTACTACGTCGCGTGCCTGGTAGTCACGCATTCCAGTGCCACCGGTAAAAGTTGCGTCCCCGTTTTTTGCCACCCCCTATCCCCCTGCACAGCGCATCTCTCATCTCGACGACCCCCGACCCTCTGGCTAGCTTGGTCGATACAGCAGCCGCCCGCCTCCTCCTCTTTCTCTGGGGATGGCCTGGAGGTATCCGCGGTTATGTGGCCACGAGCCGGTCCGCTAGACGTCCTCCGTCTCGCGTGATTCGGAAAATCGGGATTTCGGTCTGGTCGGATAGGGTTTGGTGATCCGTGCTGTTTGAGATTTCGTGCGGGTTTCGCTGGAACTGCTTACCCTTTCCCAGCATAAGGGCCTTGCTGGGCTTTGGAGGAACTTTTAATGAATCGACCAGGGATGGTCTTTCGTTTTGGATTTCATTCAAAAGTCATTACAGTGGCTCAAAGCATTTGCTGCGAAATTTGCTCTAGTTTGATTTCATTGGTGCTGAAGTTAATCGCCGGGACTGCTTTTTCTTGCACCAAATTAGTACCGATGGGATTTAAAACATTTGCACCACACTTTTTTACTCCATACTCTGGTACGCGTCATGATGAAAAAAGCATGTCCTTGTAAAGATATTAGGAGACAATTCGATATTGAAAGTTTGATCAATGCACATGTCATTATGAGTTCCTGATATCGAGCAACCTAATATCCCAAAAGGACGGTGGATAAAGACGTGATCTATACTTGATTGTTCACAACATTTCAAACGGAATTCTTCCGAGAGCCGATCAGAAGGTCAATTTTTGTGGATGTCTTCATATAGAAGGTAGCGAAAGGGGTTGTACGTGATAGCGGAGTAGAATATGTACTCATCTGCTTTTGTCAGGCGCTAAGCCTCAGCGAGAATTAGGGAACTTATTGACCGAGTTTTCTGGGACAACTCTCTGCAATACCCAACGGTGTTCTTGATGGATCCCCTCGAAACTTGTCTATCCACTATCGAGTTACAGAGCGCACCGTTCGCTACACAAACTTGGAAATAAACTCTGAAACAAGTCGAAATTTTCAAACTCACGGTTTCTCCGATCATTAGGCGACGCAAATATGGTAGCGGAATAAGGGCATCGGAGTTTGAAAGAAAAAACCGACATCTAAAATAAGTAGCCAAGTAGTACTCTAAATTCTTTCACCAATAACAGTCCGAAGCGGTTTACAATACTTAGTATACACTGTTACGACGGAAGCGCGAGTTTGCCTTTGCGGCGCAGTACTTACATAGGTAAATATAACTGTCAATGACCCGGTTGCGTGCGGAGGAATTTCAACGCGTTGACGCATGTCAAATGAAACGAACATGCAGAAATGTCTGGTACTTACGTCATGGGAAATAGGAATTTTCATCGACATGATTGACTTGACACTGTACGACGATGAATCGCTAACTGTTCTGCTTGTTTGAGTCGAACGAGCGGATGATTTAAATTTACTTGAACTTTTAGTATGAAACATGGAAATTTTCAAAAAATCACCTGAGATACTATATTGAGTTACTTGTCCATTCATAATCTTTGCTTGAAGTTCATCTGTTCTTCTATTTATTCAAAATTAGTATAATCTTGAAAAATACGAAATATTCCAGCTTTAATTGACAAAAGTCTCCAAAGACGTTTATGAAGTGCAACTTCATTCTTCTAGTCCAAGAAATGAAGCACTCGGCAAGCTCAAATTGGCGCAGTAAGATATATTACGATGGGATTTTTGCATTCGATCCGTACTTAATGCCGTCCAGAAACTTTGTGAAGATAGTTATTGAATTAATTTTCAATAAATTAATTTTTCAACAACAAAAATTTTGATTTTAGAAAAGCAACTCTTCGAGGCAATAAATAACAATTTTACAACTCGATTATGCGGTCGGCAACGGCTTCCGAGGCACCTGGGGCCCTGGGTGGCTGTCAACCACGTCGTCTTCCTTCTGATGAATGTCAGCTGATATGTCATCTGAAATTTCATCTGATATGCCAGCTGATATCTCATGCCATTACGTCATCTGCAGCTCATCACAAAATATTAAAATCGATAAAAAAACTCCTTAATTTGGTAGTTCTAAGCACTGTGGATGTACGATGTACCAAGTGGATGGTACAACCAATTGGACACTCTAAAGTACTGAAAACTGCTGAATTAAAGAGTTTTTTTATCAATTTTAAAATGTTGTGGTAAGCTACAAATGACATATCAGCTGACATGTCAGATGAAATCTCAGATGACATATTAGCTGACATTGATCAAAAGGGCTACTGGACTTTTGCTCCTAATTTATAAAACACCGAACAAAAACACTCACTCAGGGATTTGAGGATCGCTGGACACGATCATCAGCCCAGGGTAGCCATTAATACGTAACGTGCAAAAATTGTGCAGGAGCTGATTTCGCAAATGTAAATAAATACGCCAATAAATAATGTGACGCTGAAAGTGATGAAAAACCCGAAAATACACAGTCTTTTATATGCACAATTTTTTAAAATAAATCTTTGAAAATGATTTTTTAACATAAACAATTGTAAACCATCATTTTATATGTCTTCGCTGAATACATATCTGTGTTCAACGACCCTCAAAACCCCCCCGAGTAAGTATTTTTGCTTTGTGTTTTATGAATAAGGAGAAAAACTCCAGGAGACGACGTGTTTGACGGCTACCCTTGGCCCCAGGTGCCTCGAAGTGCGTCGCCGACTGCATGATCGTAATCAGCGACCCTCAAAAGCCCTGGGTAACAAAATTGGATTTATTTTTATGTCGTAATTGACCGTGTTGTAAAATTGTTATTTATTGCCTCTTAGAATTACTTTTCTAAGATCAATATTTTTATTGGAAAAATTTATTTATTCAAAATGAATTCAATAACTATCTTCACAAAGTTTCTGGACGGCATAACGAATCGAATGCAAAAAATCCCATCGTAATCTAGGGGTAAATGTCCCAATTATGGACAGTCTAAGGAAAACTTTAATAAACCCATGTAATATTAAATTTATACTAAATAATTTTATTGTGATTTAAATCAATACCGATAGTTTGCCTAAATTTTTCTGGATTGAAAAATCAATGATTAGTATTTTTTATCGATTAAATAAAAAAACTTTTAGCTGGCTTTATTATCGAGTCCCTATTATCGAGCCCATTTGAGCTGAATATTACTCACTTAAACTATCTGAACATTAATGTATGTACATATTTATGAAAATTAATAAGTTTTATTTAAAGTAATAGCTACATATATCGATTTATCGCACCAAACCTAAATCCAAACAAAACTTCATCGAAGGAGAAATTGAGGTTAGATACGCTGCTTAGCATTGCGAATCGAGGGGCCTCGATATTAGAGGCTCGATGCAGATAGTGCACCTATTATGGACTTTGTTGTCGATAAAATAAAAGGAAAGAAAAAATTGAAAATAAAGTTGTCATCGCGTAGTAAAACGTGTTGTGATATTGCCGTTACATTTATTTGACATATGTAATGAAGGCAGTGAATTTCTTATACGATAGTGAAATATGCATTTCCTCAAGCTTTTCGTTAAGGCATCGCATGAACACTGCAGTTTGATGATGCAAGCTCCCGTTTTACGTGTTAAATACGTCAAAGTGTACAGTGATTTATAGTTTGAGAGTTTCATAGGCTACATTATTGAATACATTTATAGAAAAACAATAATTTATGCGTTTACATGAAGCTCTTAATTATGTATATGTAATTATAGC
>JAPYYV010029303.1:0-11100 GCA_030522625.1 Copidosoma aretas
GGGGGCTGAGGGGGGGCCAGTCAGAAAAGTAAACATTTTTTTTACGTGAAATCACGGTGAAAACGATCGATTTTTTGAGGGGGGTGAGGGGGGGCGAGGGGGGCCAGGTAACAATTGACGATCGTCAAAAACACGTAAAAATCAACACGATAGGCGCGTGAGTGTAGGGGGGGGGGGTGTGGGGGGGCGAGGGGGGCTGAGGGAATTAGAGTCCTTACAACTATATATATATACAGTAAGATATATATCTATATATATTATAGATTCTCATGCTTCCGTGCTTAATAAGAAATCTGTTCTTCTACAATGTACTTAAAGATAGCCAGGTCTTCATACAGGACAAGCAGCATAGCATTAGTTAAGGCTATATACAACAACAACATCACCAACAACAACCTAAGGAGGGTGGTACATTTAAAAAACCTTCTCGAACATTGAAGCTGACAGCGGTGTGGGTTATTGTACAAACTACGCGAGGAGCCCAGACATTATGGCGAGGATCACGCCTCCAAGCTCATGATTTGTTGTGACAGGCACCGTAACAAGTAAGGTTAATTCTTTTATATTCTATGTTTTTTAATTGGATTTATTCTGGTAAGATTTGTTGTAACTTTGATAGTAACTGATCATCATTACATGAATTATTTTTTTAAACTAAGTTTATGGAATTTAGATAAAAAATATATTTGCATCAACCTACTGACCATTTCTCTTTAGCAAAATTTTGTGATAGATATTTGAAACGTATTGCCTTATTTTTATGAAAATATGCAAGTATGTAAAGGTAATAAGTTCTCAAAATGTTCAGCATTCATACTACATACGTTTTCTCACAGATCTTCAGCTTTTTAAAATATTTCTTTTTTCTGGGGAAAAAAAATTGGCTACTACGATATTCTACGATTAAAGTTACTTAGTGTAACGATGATGTCGACTAAGCTCAATCATAGCTGTCAACTTGGCGGAAACTGTATGTACTTTAATTTTAAGAAATCTGTATAATTAAAATTACTCATATCTGTATTTATTTTAATCATAGTTAAATAATTTTACGAGATGAATATGAGATAATAAGCAGAGACGGTTCAACTAAAAGTTCATTTCTGTTGCTGAACTTTGTTCATCATCTCTCGTACGATTAATATTGAATTTCTGTAGGAATTATTCTTACAGAATCATATTATAGGGAATCTTTATTTGTTTGATTTCTGAAAGGAATTTTCATGTGTTCATTTTGGCTGCCTTCTATCTAAAGCTAAATAAGCGCATTTTTGCTTATGTTAAGTACAAATAAACTTTTTGCAAAGGTTATAAGGCATTCACGTAAGAAATGTGATCATTGACGTTTTGAAAAAATAAATACAAATTCAATGACTATGATTCTTATCTCTCACTCCTTGGATGTATGCATTCAATTACACAAAATAGAAGCCAAATGTGGAGTGCTCATCTTAATTTATTACATTACAATCGTCAACGTTTCGCTGTTCATTGACAGCCTCTTCAGGACATAATTACCTGTTTAACCGTTTCGCTGTTCATTGACAGCCTCTTCAGGACATAATTACCTGTTTAACTCAAGCAGGTGCCTCAAGCACTCCCCACCATTTACTGCGTGCCCCTACGTATGTAAAACAAACAAGTTTCTGTTGTGTTAATTATTTCTGTGTAAAAAGACTAGATATGTAATCTAAAACTTAGTGGCACGCAGTAAATGGTGGGGAGTGCTTGAGGCACCTGCTTGAGTTGAACAGGTAATTATGTCCTGAAGAGGCTGTCAATGAACAGCTAAAACGTTGACGATTGTAATGTAATAAATTAAGATGAGCACACCACATTTGGCTTTTATTTTGTGTAATTGAAAAAGTAAATATACTCCACTTAGAGAAAAAGTAGAACATGCTAAATATATAAATAACAAATGTTATGTTTAAAAAGTTAATACCTTCTAGTTCAAAAAGTAAAAAGGATTCGTCTTAACAATCAAGTTCATTTTGTTTTTAAAATAAGGAAGTAAAAAAAATTTTTTTAATTAATATACTACCTGCTCACACCACTATGGACAGTTGTTACATGTTTTTTTATAAAACAGATTATCATTGAAAATAAAGTATTAAAGTATGATTATTAGAGGGTCGTGTGAATCAAACTTGGTCCGCGGATGTAGAAGATGTCATGTCGATTGAGCTAAGACAAAGTGTTTCTAATAAGTATAATGTTAATTCCTAATCCAAAATCATGTGTTAAAATAATACAGTAATTATAAAAGGTAATTAGTGTTTCTTATGAAAAAATATATTTAGTCCGTCAGACAGATTATTCAAAAATATTGGACCTGTGTTTTTTCTTTTTTCTTGTAAACAAAACACGACAGAGATGGATTACATCAAAGATCAGAAGTGGGAGATGATGACGAAAGAAAGACATAAAATTCATGCACGACTTTATGTCTTTCTTACTTCATCACCTTCCACTTCTGATCTTTGATGTGTTCTATCTCCGTCATTTTTTGTTCCACGAGGAAAAAGCAAAAACCCGTATGTAATAATTTTTGAATGTCTGTATGACGGACAAAATAGATTTTTTCATGAGAAATGCTAATTTCTGAATCAATAAAAAAGGTAGTGTGCCTATAATTGTTCTACGTTAATCTCCTTTACGCATTTTGTTATGGTTGTAAAGAAAGAATGACATTTTATAATATGATAGACGGAATTTCATTTTAAACTGCTAATTTTAATACAAATAATCCAATGAGCATCAATTGAAACTAAATAAAGTCCTATTACACAATTTTTCTAATTGTACTGTCATAATATTAGTTTATTTCTCTCATAGTTATTATATTGCGAGGATAAATAACAAAAATCCAGCATAAAAGTATAAGCATGTATGAAATGTGATAAATACATAATACAAAGTAATCAAGCGATACAATAAATTAATTAGAGTATCGATCATATTATTAAAATGTATCGATTTCATTATTTGCCATTCATTTGTACGTATCTAAAAGTAAAAGAATCGAGGTAAAAGAGCGTTTCAATGAAAGTTATAACCTAAGGTTGCATTACTAAGATGTCTCGTAAGTGGAGATTTACTAAATCAATAAATTTTTTTCTTTTTTTTTGAGTTAGTTTTACTTCATTCTCCGATTTTAGGTTATAATTTACACTTATTCCTTAAGAGGACATGAAAGGAAAAGGTTATGCTTGACCAGAGGCACTGAAAAGCCAAACGGCAAGCATTTTCCCTATTTTTGGGGTTAAGAAATGTTTTGATTGATTCTGTACCGTTTTCGCCGTAGTATCCAATTATCTTTACCTGTACGCTGGAAGAGTTGTGCGTTATTTTTTTAAACAAGAATTTAAAAAAAAAAGTATTTTCTTCACATTTTGCTTCATACAGCCTCTCCAGGGTATTATTCAGGACATATACCTGCATAGTTCTTTGTTACTGACTTAATTATCTACAAAATAAAAAGCAAGTGAACTCTAAGTGTTATTGTTTATCTGCTACTGGCATTTAAATAAAGAAAGTACTATTTTTTCAATATTTACTATCTCGAAATCAACGACACCCAAGTGCCTAAAAGTTTCAGCTATTGTTGCTGTCAAAAATATGAATATGTCCTCAAATTTCAGCAAAATCAGATTTCAACTTTTTAAGTGATTACCAATTTTTTTTTGACCTTAATTGCAAAATGTGCTATTTTTTTCTAAACATTTCAAACTGTCTAAGCCAGGTCAGAAAATTCAGAGAAATTTTTAAGTGTCTCATCCTACTAATATTTGTGAGACTATACGGTTATTTATTAAAAAGGATATGGAGAAGAAGGTTATCAAACAGTAAACGATTTATATAAATGTATATTCTACAATACTTATTTCTTTGGAAAAGAGCTGGAAATACTATACTAAAAAGGTTTTTTATTTTATTAGAAACATAAATAAACTGTATACATATTGAAATCATTCAACATATAGGCCTGCGCGCTGTACTGGCCTTTTATCGGTTTTGATACTTTTGTCGTCGCTGCTACTATTATCCTGTTCATCCACGGTACACGATAAGGAACTTATATTGAATTCTTCATCGTCATTGTGCTGCTAATCTTCGATAATACTAGTAGTATTGCAATCCTCATCATCTTCATCACTACCAACATCAATATTGTCACGCATATAGCTGTTGGAGCGATTTATTCCCTCACAATTTCCGCAAAACTCCGAACAGTACAGGCCTTGTTTTAAGCATCCGCATCTTTTGTTACAATCATATTAAAAAGCTTACACATTTTCCTAACTGAATTAAAGTACGTATAATAAAATTACAGTATAACTAATTATTAATAAATTGACTGTAAAGAATAGTACTTGTAAACATCATTTTCTGATTATTTAATAATATGCTTTGCTGACTAATAATTCCAGATAAAATAATTTATGATACGTTAAACAGTAAGTGCATTCGACTACATATCGTCAAGCTACCCCAAATCGACTACGAAAGGATTTTTGTACGTGCTTGGAAAGCTAAGTTATTGCTGTGTAAGCGAGTACGAATGCTTTGAACCCACTTGAAGGCTTTTCACCAAGCTGCCAGTACTGCAGTGCCACGCGCCGCCCATGCCACTGCAATATATAGTACATATACTTCGCATCAGCGGCTCGCTACCCGCTCAACCGTGGCTTTTTCACTATTTTTGACTTAATAGCCGGCCATGTACCAACAATTATTATTTTTTTTATGATAATTGAACTATTAAATAATCATATGGGCAAGTTCCAGCCAGATCGGTTACTAAATAAAGACTATGAAATTTTTCATGAAAAAAAATTATTTTGGCTCCAGAAGGTCACAGTACAAATTTTTTATTTTCAAATCTTTGTTCTTTCCAGCACTATTAAATGGCGGAAAGCTGGAATATCAAAATTAGAAACTAAAATAGTGGCAGAGTTTTATACGTCAAGTATTAAAAGGTGGGTGTGAACAAATTGTTACAAAACCAGTCTGGATCAATATTTTCCCAAAATTCAAGCGGGATGAGGAACTAAAAGAATTTTGGAAATTTCCTGGCTCAATTAGGAGAGTTTGAAATGTTTAGAAGAAAAATGGCAAATTTTGTAATTGAAGTCAAAAAAAAATTTGCTAATTACTAAAAAAGTTTAAATCCGATCTTGCTTAAATTTATAGGACATATTAATATTATTGAAAGCAACAATTGTTAAAATTTTCCGGCTCCTGGGTGTCGTTGATTTTAAGATGATAAATATTTCAAAAATGGAATTTTTGTATATTTAAATGCCGTTTGATAATAAACAATAACACCTAAAGACTTTGCTTTCATTAATTTTGTAGATGTTAAGATCAAAAACAAAAAACTGTATCAGTATATGTCCTGAAAAATGGCCTATAAAAGCTGTATTAAGGAAAATGTAAAATAAAAGACATTGTTTTTTTAAATGGTTGAATTAAAAAATGAAGCCCAACTTTTCCAGCGTACGGATACAGATGATTGTATTCTACGAAAAAAACTGCATCAGAACCAATCAAAACATTGCTTCCCCCCCCCCCCCCCCCCCAAAAAACACCCCAAACGCTCTTTTTTTCTTTTGTTAACCCGTCTCATTTTTTTTCTTTTCTCCACTTAAAAGTAAAATAATTTTTAGTTTAGACAATACTTTTATTTGGCAAGGCAGCATAAAACTTAAGCAGTGAATTTGAATTTTGTATTATTTGTTAAAAATTATGATAGATAGTAAAAAGTTGAGTTAAGCTCCATAGTGTGACATCTTTATTACATTTTTTAAGTGTTTTAGTTTAATTTTATAGGGTTTATTTTTTTTAAAGTTTGCATCGGATTATACAAAATATTAATTTTTTCCAGCATCTATATACATAAGATTTGTCGGTAAGGCTAGGTGTAGTTCCATATATATATATATATATATATTTTAGCAGACAACAGCACGTCACGCCGGCCATCATCCACGCAGCTGTCTGCAGTAGTCATATGCAGTAATATGTTATTTATGCAGGGAAAGTAAATTATTTATAACAGTATTAAACACTTTTTTATAACGGTTGTTTTTATAATGTATATAGCGTGATTAGTATAGCTTCCCGTGCAAATATATGTAGAAGCAGAATCAGAACCCTAACAGCATGAAATATTTTAAAATTTTGAAATATTTGTAAATGTTTTATAAATATTTTAAAAATATTTGATATTGTTTAAAAAAAATATTTTTTTTTAGTGCATTGCAACATATTTTCAACATATTTTACTTATATTTCAAGGAAAAGTTGTACTTTTATTTATCATGGAATGTTTTTAAATATTTTATATAACTTTCAACAAAGCATTTCATTTTAATGTACTGTAAAACATCTATAAAATATATTATTAAAGTTAAAAATATATTTTATCCTAATACATTGTTAAATATTTCTGAAATATGTCATTGATCTTATCAGAAAATACAGTATCCTAATTAATTATGATATATTCTTAAAATATAAATTATTTTCTAAATATGCTAAAAGGATTTTAAAGAAAGATTTTATGAGCATGCATAAACTATTTCAGTAAATTTTTTTAGAAATTTTTTAATATGTTAAAAAATGTTATTTAAACACGTTGAAACCTTTCTCGGAAACCATTTCTTTTTTTAAATATTTTATGGTATTATAAACAAAATGTAAGACTTATTGAATTAATTAAATCGTAGCATAGCTGTTAGCTATCTCCTGAAGAGGCCATTTTACATGGCGAAACGTGGACAATCATGAATAAATAAAGATACACACTCCATTATTGGCTTTTGTTTGATTTATTGAATAATTAAATAATTGTTGAATTTGAAAGAATTTCATTAAAAACTATAAGTACCTGTGCAAGTTCAGTGTAAGTTTAAATCGCTTCGTACAAGTAAGATACGTTTTCAGCTTATGAATGAAATTCAACCATCTACAGGCACAAGTTGTTTTAGCCCAGTAGAAAATGCGTTGGATTTCTATACCGTAGGTTCGAGGTTCAAATCTCCGCGGATGTTAATGATTTTTTAAAGGGTATTCTTATGTCACAGATTTATTACACTACAACGCTGCTGTGCAGTGCACGATCCGTAACGAAGAAGCCTACTTCATAAAAAAGTACGGTGTAGAAGGTAGGCGTGTAGTATTTAAAATAATAACTCTGCGAGGAGGTGTGAGACCGATTGTGTAGCTCAAAGAAGCTATCCACGATATTCATGACCACATAACGGTATCAGCAACACGATATGATAGGTGTAAGTATCCAAAGCGGTACTTTTTCACGTGGCTCTGCAGGGTTATCTTTGCGGACGGTTCAAAATTTTATCTATCAAGATCTGTGGACCCTAGTGAATATGTTAGCACAATGTAACGAAAACTTTCATATTGATGATGATTTCATACTTTCAGTAACGTGGGTAAAAACAGATAGGGGTTAGAAGCGTACAAGTAGAGAAACTATAACCATCGATACATTTTCAAAAGGCTCAATCGTACTCATTAAAAATTCAGATGCAAAATTTTTTCCACGACCGTTAGTCGTTGGCGAGGCGTTTATATACCTAAAAAAGCTTAAAACCGCCGGAGCTTGTGAAACTTGGAAAAATACTCGCGATGGTAGACGACAAATGCAAACCCATAGCGCAAATCATTTATAATGCGATGTCACGTTAATATTCCAGAAACTGGATGTGGCATGTATAAAATACAACAATTCCAAAATTTGTACAGCGTACGCGGGATAGCTATCGTTGTTTATTCAATCGAGTCTTTTAGGAGCGGGGAGCCAGCTTTTTACGACGGTCGTGTTTATAAGAACGCGCAAAACTTGGATATTATCAATGTAATGTATATTCTGTACAACTCTAGGCCTCGACACTTTAATACAGTAACTAACCTAACGGGTTCTGTAGGAGCAAGATTTTCTTGCACTGCATGTAACAAGCGTTATAGTTTCGTCGACGATTATCAGTGTTCTACGATATGTAATATGTGTCTTACACACCCCGCATGCGATACGAATAATATTTATCCCGTGTACTGTACACCATGTAAAAGAAATTTTTATAACCTCCATTGTTTCGAAAATCCTAAAAAAGATGGGGCTTACAATAAGGGAGATGAAAAATTATATGACGTTATAAAAGTGCGTAAAATATGTTTCTAGCGTATAAATCATTACAAAAATCAAAAAAATCATCTGTGTGGATATAATTGGTGAATTGCATGTCGTTAAAACCACACCGCTAATGAACATTGTTATATCCAACCGATAAAAACAGATATTTAATCAAAAAAAGCAAAAAAAATTTTGTTTGTGTTTTACGATTTTGAGACGATGCAAAACCTCACATATCAAAAAGACTCTTTTATGACGATGCATGTATAAAATCTGTGCCTAGTACAGCAATTTGTCGATGATTGTATGGAAAATAATGTAATCGAACAGTTTTGCGCAAGTTGTAGTGTGCGAGAGTTTATATTTCGAGAGTCCGGTAGATAAATTATTAAAAATCGTGTTGAGAACAAAAACAGCCTTCGACCAATAGCTTCAGCGTGCTCGGTAGTATTTAGAAAAAATTGTTGAAAGAATAAACAATCGGAATCATTCCCACATGCGAATCTTGGCGTGTCCACAGAAATTTCCAAAAATCAATACAGTGGTTGGTGCAGTGCGAGCGCGGAAAAAGGTGTGAAATAATGCTCTCTGGAAGGTGTCGGGAATTTGTGTTGCCAGAAAAATTTCGAGCCGACGGATTCTTACCTTCTGTCGTTTCGGGTAAAAAATGCATCGTATTTAAACTCCAAGGTTGTTACACGCACGGTTGTCCATCTTGTTTCCGTGAAAATAGAGATACAAAATTGTCCTACCGCCGCACTTTCGACGAAGTTTATGAAAACACAAAGACAGAGATTAACAATATAAAACCATTCGGATACGAAGTTTGGGAAATGTGGGAGTGTACGTTCGATGGGATAAAAAATGAAAACCCCGAGATCAACGAGTAGGTCAAGAATCACCCGATAATGACTCAAATAACCATTGATCCTCGTGTTTATTTAGTCGCTGAATATAACGTACAACCTGGTGAAAAAATAAAATATACAGCTATTTGCTTGCTGTATCCTTACATATGCAAAACAGGTGAGCTCGCGATAGGGCACCCGCGAATTTATATTGGAAACGAGTGCGATACTCTTACAAATAATAATAACAACATCCCCAGTAATGTTGAAGGCTTGATAAAATGTAAGATTTTACCACCACCAAATCTCTATCTTCCTTCTGCACCCGTTAAATTTGAAGGCCGATTAATTTTCGCGCTTTGACGAACCTGCTGTGAACAATTTCGTCAGCTGAAGTGCACTCACGGAGAGATCGAAGAATGCGTTTTTACGGGTACATGGGTCATCGATGAAGTGCGTAAAGCTGTTGAGCTTGTATATCGTATAATCGAAATATACGTTATCCGGCGGTATCAAATGACGCGTTATAATAAGAATAAAAATATCAGTACGTCAGGTGACAGTGGCAGCTGCGGTGGCCTCTTTGCCGAGTACGTTCATACATTTTTAAAATTCAAACAAGTGGCTAGTGAGTGGCCTTTGTGGTGCACTGATGATGCGAAAAAAATCCATCATATAAACGACTACGAAGCCAAAGAGGATATAAAATTGGATTTTCATAAAATAGAGAAAACCGAAGGCTTGAGATCAGTTGAATAACATTTGATTACTTGAATGGTCAAAAAATCAACTACGATAGCGTTAAAGAAATAACATTAGATAATCTTTTCCAAATAAGCGAAGAATTGAAGCGTTAAAATTTTGAAGAAAATAAAATACGACTAAACTTTAAGGCTATTCGTCGAACCAAAATGCATCAAGTTGTAACCACCAAAGTTACAAAAATTTGTTGTATTGTACTAAAAAAGCAGCGTTATTTAAGACCATTGTACTTCTTAACATTTGTTCAGAAGACATAAATCATAAAATATAAAATTTTTTCGAAACTAATTCTGAAAAATTTTTTTTTTTGTATTTACCCTCCTTTTTTCAGCTGTACTGACAATAATGGATGACTCGAGCATGCGTGAATGCACGTGCCAGAACGCGGGTGATAAGTTTATAAAAAAACGTGGTGCGTGCGCTTGCAAGCTTATTACAGCGCACGCAGTAAGCTCGTAACCGCGGTGGTAAGCTTATCACGCGGTTATAAGCTAATCACCACGCCGCCGCCACCATCGCGGTAAAAAAATATAACGTCCTGGTGTTCTTGGGGTTTCGTCATCCTTTAAAATAGATACTCGTTGGAATCATCCCTTTACGGGCTGCGAGTGTGGACCGACAGGATATGCAAGAACTTTATTCTTAAAAAGATTTTTATCGCAAGTAGATAAAGCGTGTGACGCTCACCTCGATCGCATGCTATTTTACTACGCTGAATAAAAAGAAGTGTAGGCTAAAAAAAAAAGGTGTGATACTGAAGTACAGATCGAGTTTGGGAAAGTGTACCACAAGCATGCGAATACACGAGTGACAATAAAAAGAAAAAAATTTTCATACTCGATGATCTTATGCGGGAATCGTCCTGCTGCCAGGTGATTCTTGATTTATCCACGAAAGAAAGTCACCATAAAAATATCAGTATCATTTTTATTCACAAAATATAATTCCTAAAGCCGAATCAGAGTGCCATATGAGCTTAAACACGAAATACATGGTTATATATAAAAATCCAAGAGATCGAGTGCAAATTTTACATCTCACGTGACAAGTCTACCCTGAAGATCCTAAGTTTTTACATGAGTCATACCTTGGTGCAACCAAAACCCTACACTCTTACTTATTTCTCGATCTTTCGCAAGACGATGTGGATAAGTTTCGCGTACGAGCTTGCATATTCCCACTTGACGCTGTGCAATACGTTTACCTTACAAAGTATCTGAAGCAACGGTAAGTTTAAGGAGGTTCGGTCGTTTTTGAGGAGATTCATTCACTCGCTGAAAAAAATACATGTTGTACTTCGACATGCTCTGAGTGCACATGAATTTTTTCAAT
>JAPYYV010029305.1:0-10010 GCA_030522625.1 Copidosoma aretas
TTCCACAATCTCGACGCTAAAGTTAAATATGTAATGTGGAAAGGTCCTCTCGTACCAAGAATAAAAGTCTTCTCTCTCGTCTCGTGACATAGTATCGGGTGAGTAGAAGTCTCGATCAGGTAATTTTCCAACATAACTTTGGTTATTCAATGTATTAAATGAATGTGGAAAATACCCATTCTTTTTTGCTTGGGGTAAACCAAAAGCTTTGGGTAGCGCGCTTAATTTCATTTGGAAGTAACTGAGGCTATCTATAAATTTTGTACGGTCGCAATGTAGCAAAACAATATTTTGGCTATTTAAAATTACATTAGGTTCGCAATTCTTATTCTCAACAATCTTACAAAGAATAAATTGCCCATCAAATTATTTGGTCGAAAGCTGTTTTTGTTCTCAATACGAGATTCAACAATTGATCTACCGGATTGTCTCGAAATATAAGATCTCGCACACCACAACTTGCGCAAGACCGTTTGATCATATCATTTTCCATACAATCATCGCAAAATTGCTGTACCACGCACAAATTTGGTACATGCATTGTTATAAAAGGGTCGTTTTGATATGTGAGGTCTTGCATCGTCTCAAAATCGTAAAGTACAAAAAAAATTTTTTTTGCTTTTTCTGATTGATTTTTTGTTTTTATCGGTTGGATATAACAATGTTCGTTAGCAGAGTGGGTTTTACGACATGCATTGCACCAATTATATCCACACTGATGATTTTTTTGATTTTTGTAAACATTCATACGCTTGCAACATATTTTACACACTTTTATAACGTCACATAATTTTTTATTGCCCTTTTTGTAAGCCTCATCTTTTTTTATGATTTTCAAAACAATGGAGGTTATAAAAATTTATATTACATTGCGCACAATACATGGGATGGATGTTGTTCGTATCGCATGCGGGGTGTGTAAAACACATATTACATATAGTAGGACACTGATGATCTTCGACGAAATTATAACGCTTGTTACATGCAGTGCAAAAAAATCTTGCTCCTACAGCACCCGTTAGGTTAGTTATTGTGTCAAAGTGTCGCGCTCTAGTCATAAAAAAAATACATTACATCGATAATATCCAAGTTTTGCGCGTTCATATAAACACGATCGTCGTAAAAAGCTGGCTCCCCGCTCCCAAACGACTCGATTGAATAAACAACAATAGTTATCCCACGTACGCTATAAAAATTTTGGAATTGTTGCATTTCATACATACCACATCCATTTTGTGAAATATTATTGTTATATCGCATTATTAAAAGATTTGTGCTATGGGTTTGCATTTGTCGTCTACCATTGCGAATATTTTTCTAAGTCTCACGAGCTCCCGCGGTTTCAAGCTTTTTTAGTTGTATAAACGCCTCGCCAACGACTAACGATCGTGGCAAATATTTTGCATCTGAATTTTTAATGAGCACGATCGAGCGTTTTGAAAATGTATCGATGGTTATAGTTTTTCTACTTGCACGCCCCTGACCCCTATCCGCTTTTACCCGCGTTACCGAAAGTACGAAATCGTCATCAACATGAAATTTTTCGTTACTTTGTGCTAACCCATTCAGTAGGGTCCACAGATCTTGATATATAAAATTTTGAACCGGCCGCAAAGATAACCCCGCAGAACCACGTGAAAAAGTACCACTTTGGATACTTACACCTATCATATCGTGATCGGATGCTGATACCGTTATGGGGTGATGAATATCGCGGATAGCTTCTTCGAGCCACACAATCGGGTTTACACCTACTCGCGGAGTTAATATTTTAAATACTACATGCCTACCTTCTGCACCGTACTTTTTTATGACGTAGGCTTCTTCGTTACGGATCGTGTACCGTACAGCAGCGTTGTCGTCTACTTCTGACGCTCCTTCGCCTCCTCCGCCCTCTAACCTGCCTTCTACTTCTCCTTCGCTCATCTCCTCCGCTCATCTCCTCTTCCTCATCGTCATTGTCATCGTCATTATCCGCCTCCTTCTCACCTATACCTTTCTCACTTACCACAGGTGATGGTGCAGTACTGGAACAAGCTATAATGGAAGGGTAAAAATATAGTTGTTAAAATGATCTTCTATT
Organism: Copidosoma aretas; assembly: GCA_030522625.1. Taxonomy (NCBI): domain Eukaryota; kingdom Metazoa; phylum Arthropoda; class Insecta; order Hymenoptera; family Encyrtidae; genus Copidosoma; species Copidosoma aretas. Next base: position 2,084 of record JAPYYV010029305.1, read on the forward strand.
TATACAGTTTTCATTCTTAAAATATTATTTACATTTTTAGTTACAACTTAATTATCGATTTAATTTATTTTCAAAACAGAAATCATAGTTGTTTAAATGATCTTCTATTTACACAGTTTTTATTCTTAAAATATTATTTACATTTTTAGTTCCAACTTAATTAATTATTTAATTCATTTTAAAACAAAAATCACGATTCACTGGAACGAATAACACTTTCGCAAACTCGCAATAACAAATCTTTTAATTCGGTAATGCTTGACTCTGTATACAATACAGAGTCCTCGTCCTTATTGTACAACCAGCGGATTTCTTTTGCTTTACCCACATCTTGAATCCTCATGACATGGTTATTTAAAAATTCTCTATACACCAAATGGTGCATAACCGAGATTTTTCTTTTTTCCAACCTCCGAATATCTTTTTTTGGGGAAAAACAATAATACAAAATGAATATTTTTTGTATTTATACCATGCAACGTTTAATATTGATAATTAAAAATAACTTACATTCGTTTATTCGCTGGTCGAGTAAACTCCTCGGGTCGAAATTTTGGTACTCTATCCTCGCACCATCCGGACTAGGCTCGTTGTATTCCATTCGTTGGATTATATGGAGGATTATAAACCACTCGAGTGACCGTACTCTGCGTACGAGATCATATTATAAAGGCGTTGAAAAGAAAATAGCCATTTAAATCGTTTAAGGGGGTAGAGGTAATATTGCAGTCAGGGTGGTATAATCACGCTTTTATGTAGACGTTGGTGATGTCAGCCTGCAGTTCCATTTCAAGAACCATCGGTACAATAACATACTTCTTTATTCAGTTTTTCTTTTCGCTCGCCGTGACACGAAAAATGACTGGCCCAAGCGCTATTAAAAGACGCGAAGAAAAAATCAGAGTGCTCCGAAAGAAACTGGTTCAAACAGGTGTGCGATTAAATGAAAAAAATCAGTTTTCAACAAAATATAAAACGAAATAAAGCAATTAGAAAAAGAGAAAATAAGTTTGAGTTCGCGGATTAGCAGCACCGCGGAAGAAATAAGTGGGTTAAAAGAAAAAAAGCTAAAAAGTGGGTTCAACTGAGCAGAGGATCAGAGTGCGTGAGGTGCAAAAAGGTGACTGGGCGGCGCACGCAATCATCCACCCAATGGGAAGAATATCTCCACTGCCTGCGCTTCAGGTGTCAGGCGTGTAAAAAGCTGTGGTGTCCATGTCTAGATGACATGGAATCACCAGATTCTCCAGACGCTCTGCATCAACAATCATTAGTCCCGGTAAGGGAGGATACACGAAAAGTGTTATTCCTCAGAGAACTCGGACTATAGCTAAAGTAAAATCTGCAAAACCAATATGGTACCATGGACTATTATAATTTTTCCATCGTTTTTTTAATCATGCGAGAGAACAGTAGTTTTTGTGATTATGTAAGTGTAATTTAAAACTGAATAAAGGATTTTCTCTATGTCAATGTAAAATTTTGTCTCTTTACTGCTAAAAACTCTTATGGTCATAATTTGAACTACATCTTACGAGTATACTCACCCATACCCCGAGGTCGAAATTTAGAGTAGGCCTCGCGGTGCCGTGTACTAGGAAACATGCATACATCGGAGGGGATTCCCTCAGAGGAAACCGGTAAAAGTACACAGCCGGAAAGTATATAGGTATAGGTGGTTCAACACCTCGCACCGAGCGTCATAAAAATCGCATTTGTACTCCTAGCACCAATTGCAGCACGACCACTCCTTCCCCAAAACTGGGGTCATCGTCAACCACTCGTCATACTAACGACGCACCAGGCCTCCCACCCCACGGAACGATTTTCTCTCGCACGCACCGCTCGTTAAGTCCGTTTTCCTCTTTCCCACCATGCGTTTTCACAGGCCCATCATCAGCTCTCTCTCTCCCTTCCTCTCTCTCTCTCTCTCTCTCCCTCTCTCCTTAGCATACCCCACTCACACACAGACAGACTCACGTGGGCGTCTGGGACCCGCGCGCTCCCCCTCCCCCGGCGCCGATGATGTCATTTATTGTGTCTCGCTATACCAGCAAGTATACTACTTATGCTATTAAGTTGCTTCTCATACCAGCCTCGACAGCTCAGTTAGAATCTTATTTTTCACGCTAGACTTATGTCCACAACTTATATAGGAATCGTTTATCGCGAGGAAATTCTGCTAAACTAGTTGTTATACGAGGTGTGTTCAAAAAGTACCCGGAATTTTCGTTTTTTCAAAAAAATATTTATTTATTCATTTACATCAATGTGGTCCCCTTTAAAGTAGTCCCCCCACAGATATAATACACTTATACCAGCGTTTTTTCCAATCTTCGAAGCACTCTTGATATTCACTCTTTGGTATTTCCTTAAGCACTCTCAGCGATTCGGCCTTTATTTCTTCAATCGAGGACTACGGTATTGTTGTACAGAGGTCCAAGTAAAGCAGCTTAAAAAAAGTGAACAGAAAAGCAGGAAGCAATATGGAGAAGAAAGTGAAAAGTCTCATGGGCAGCTTAAGCGTAGAACAGAAGGAGCTGATGAAGATATAGGGCCTGCTGGGCAAAATGCTGACGGAGGACATGGAGAAGACAGAGAGGTTAAAGAAGGCAGAAGAGGACATTGAAAGACTGAAGAACGTGACCATCAGACAGGCGGTGCAGATAAGTGGCTTGTTTGACCTAATTTTGCACATCAAACAGAAAGACAGTGAGGAGGACAGCCACAGCGAGGAATCGGGAGAAGAGACTGATGTAACAGAAACGACTGAGCTGATAGGCAAGGAGGAAGCAAGAAGCAGTAGCAGGGAGGAGAAAGAAAGGAAGGAAGAGAAAAGAGAGGAGGGGTCTGAGCCAGTGATGCTTAAAGGCAAGGAGGAGAGCACAAAGTAGGGCACTGTGCCTAGTGACAAGTAGAAAGAGGAAATTGAAATGGGCCTAGACCGAGCAAGGAGTAAGTGAGAAGATGAGAGAAACAGAGCAAGAGGGAAGATTCAGTGCTGTGATAAAATAAAAGCTGTGAGAGCAAGGTTACCCTAGTGAAGTAAAAGTGCTGTGTTAGCTCATAAGGTAAAAGTGAGGTTAAATGTGAGTGAAGAAGGCTGACTAAGAATAAAGTAAAAGACAATAAGTGGTTTATTAAAAAATAATGTTTCTTGTATTTATGATTAAATGATTGCTTTTTAGTAAGCTAAGGAAAGTATTGACAAGAAGATGAATGTCTAATGTATACTAAAATGTAAGAGTGTTGGGCGGGATTGTAAGCCAACAACTTTATTTAAAATACTTATAAAAAGTAAATAAATTTTTTATAATAATAAAAATAAATAATAATATATATATATATGGAGGGCTTGATAGTATTTGCTTTAAGGTGCATAATAATCTTCTCAAGGTTAAATAATGTGTTCCTTTGTCCTGATTTCTACTAGAAAAAATTATGAGTCAAAGAACATAAATATTTTCATTCGTTACTATGTGAGTCATTACATACGTATTCTACAAGCCTGTATTAGTAGATAAACTATACAGTGTTGCAATTTTCAAAATATTTCCAATGCTGGTTTGAATACATTAACTGAAAATACTTCAGATAGTTCACAACAAAATTATAGACAAAATTTATATTAATAAAATAATGTTGACAAAAAATGGACTTCTATAAATTTCAACAAAAGACAATATTTAAATTAGAGTGCTACATAGCTCGATAAACAGAAATGAGTTTGACTTCAGACAAAAAAACCTACAATTCAAGCTTAAGCTGAAAACAATACAATTCGAGTTTTTAGGAAAATAAATTCCGTTTTACAACACAATTTCTTCAAATTATTAGTCTTACATGTTTAATGATACGATATTTAAAAAGATTGAAGTAAAGTTACACACATAAGACATTTAGAGTTATAGATTTATTTCTCTGGTATTTACGTTATAGGGATGGGCAAAACAATTTATTGTGGAATTTGTTTTGTGACGAGCTTCAATCGTATTTTTTCCGTATTATAGTCCAATCATCGTAGTGTACGAATTATGATATTGCTGCATGAATTGTTACATTAATAACTTGAGAAATTAAGGCTTCCATTCAGCTAACCGATTTATTTTGAAATATCACGTTTATTATAAACAATTTATTGAAAGTAACAATAATGATGAAGTTGTTCGTACATAATACTTAAAACAACATATTTACATAAGACAGACAGCAAAGTTACTTTACATGTTCATCCAGACCTAAAATTTTACTTTTGATGTTTTCCCGTTTGGTAGATATGACAGATTCGTCGAACCATTCCTTTGCGCTCGTTAAATGTGAAGAGAAATCTTTAAGCGCCTCTTTGAAACAAAAATTTTTTCAAACTTATACATGCTACAACACACAAATTCATTATTTTATGCGGTTCACATATTTTTCATTTGATAAAATTAAATTCACAGAAATAAATACAAAAATAATTTAATAATAATTTAAGAAAAAGGTCTTTTGCACAATACAAATATAACCACATATATTTTATGTCTTAAATTTAAAATTTTGTTTATAATCAAGTTACGTACCAAAAAGAAGGATTCAACATATTGTAATAGATACAGCCCGCAATCTGTTAAATTTGTTTGAGTCGGAATATCTGCATATATTTATTTCACATTTTTTCTGAAAACATGGGCTCATTTATCCCTGTTCTTGCAGCAAATTCATTGTTCAAATAATTTCTTACTATATTTACTTCCTCGTTTTTTTTTTCTATTATACAGAGAGTCGAATACAATTTTGCATAGCCTGTAAAAATAATATGTCATATTTAACGGGTACATAATTTTGTACACAAAACATGATAATATTCATTGATTAATTTTTATAATTACAAACGACGATGTCACAATGAATTATGATTACTTACTCTTTCACAGCACTGTTGAGTGACAAATTAACATTACTATGTGCCTGAATAAATATAAAATATTATACCCATCAATTGTTCTACTGTTAAAATAATTGAAAAATAATTTTTGAACTAATATGAAACTAACTAACCTGTTGGCCGTGTACTGTATTACGAAAAATAACATTTGCATTACAAAAAAATATTGCATACCAGTGAAACCTGTTAATTAAGCAATGAGGATTATACTTCCTATTTTTCCTAACGAGGGTGTACCAGGGTTGCAAAAGTGCCCGAGGTAGGGAAATTATATTTTTAAACAATTTAAATTATATGCCATGATTTTTAGTATCGAATAATTATGTTACATTTTTTTAATTACTCTACTAAATTATATGCGCTGCTCAACAAACATTACATGCGGATTACTGTGGCTTAGAGATTATTTAGATAGGTGCTGCAAACAATCGCGTTAAGGTTATGTGCATGTTTATAAAAGGCACGTTCATGTACTTAAGATCGCATTAATGATATTGTTTAAGAATTATTTAGTGCACTGGTATGTCAGACTTTATGTTTCAATAAAATGTTTACTTAAAATACTATTTAAGAAATTTCTACGATTCATTACATACAATTACCATACCTTTTGTTTATAGGGACGATTATGCAGTTCTTTTCGAAAATATTTGTATCTTGTGTCCATTTTTTAACTGATTCGTATCTTTTAAGCTCATCTATTTATTCTTCCAATTTGTTATAAAAAAACGTATTAAATACGTAGGTTTCGTCTCGGACACTGAATGGTATCACTTCCAGCATCAAATATTGTAAGTAAAACTCTACAATTATATAATTAAGGTATTCCTTTTGCGCTAGTCAATTTTCACTCGTATCGACTGAGAATCCGGTCCCTCGAACTCGAGTTAAAAATTCACTCGATACGAGTGAAATTTCACGCAATACGAGTGAAAAAGTCACTTGCTGTTCGAGTGAAAAGAAAGTATCTCGAACAGGGCGTGACTTTGTCACTCGTATCGAGTAAAATTTCACTCTTATCGAGTGGATTTTTAACTCAAGTATGAGTGACCGGATTCTCACTCGATACGAGTGAAAATTCAGTCGAAGACATTTATAGAGTCCATATTCAGATATAGCTATATTGTAGAATTATTTGTAAAATAAGTTGTGCAAATCTAATGCATAAAGATCAGTTTTATATGATACGAGGGTAATCTTTGTCTTAAATAAAAATTTTTTTTATAATATTTATCTTGCATGCTCAGATATTGTCACTTACAAAAGCACCTCAATTAATGTAATGGTAAATTTTTTATTTTTGTCCGATTTTACTTTGACAAGGCTTGTTTTACTCCTTAAATGATTTGAGATAGGATTAACGTGACAAATTTTGTCAAATAATTAGCGTGTCCACAGTTACAAGCAATTGTTTATACAAAAATGTAGGTTTCTACCACTTTTCTTCCCATGCCGTATGAACAATTGCTTGTAACTTTGGACACTTTTTTTTTGTTTTTTGAATTTCTCACATTAACCCTATATCAAATTATTTAAAGAATACAAAAAAGTCTTGTTAAATTAAAATCGGATAAAAATTAAAAATTTGCCATTACATTAATTGATGTGCTTTTATAAGTGACAATATCTGATTAAGCATGATAAAAATTAGAAAAATAATTTTTTATTTAATACAAAGAATACCCTCGTATCATATACAAATGATCTTTTGGAATTAAATTTGCACAAATTACTTTATAAATAATTCTCGAATATAGCTCTATCTGACTATGGACCCTCCTTAAGTGCGTATCATTCTTATTCTTAGTAATAATAAAAAAAACACCTCTTGTTGTATAAATTAGAATATTTTTGTAGTTCAACATATTTTGTCTTTTTTTTTTGTAGTTTATCGTAGCAAAAGAGAATGATGCTCGATCATTCCCTCTATCTCCCTCTAGCCAGACCCTGTAATTGACTGGAAAACTATACCAGGCAGACAATAGCCAATCGCAGCTCAGCGATACAAAAAAAGAGGGAATGTTTAGGCATCTATCTCTCTCGTGGCGTTCATCACTTCAACTTGCAGACATCCATACCCCTTATTTACTCTATGGTTATAAATATATATGAACAACGCAGTTTACACACGGCTAAAAAGGCATTTTCAAGTTTCACGTTTATATGTACATGTTTTTATCAACCCTTAGATCGCTCTTTACAATATTTGAGTTAGGATTCTGCACAGAAAATAGGATTTATGATAGAAAACGTATGTATAATTTTATATGTAGAGGTAAATGAGGGTATTATTGCGGGTTTTTTTAAGAGGCTAGCTTTAAACGTCTATCTACGAAAATCAGCTTGTCAAATACTTATAATTTTCTTTTAAAATGAATATTAGACTCAGAAACTACTGAACTCCACTTTTATAAATGCACAAACTTATGAATATTAATATCAATTGATTTAAAAAGAGGTTTCAAAGTCTAGTTGTCAATGCTGGTATTATTGCCGAACTGTGGGTATCAGTTATTGCGGTCAATTTTAATGTTAAATCAACGGGGTCTCCGCAATAATACCATCATAGTCAAATAGCCCTGGAAACGCAATCTGCCGTTGGAATCTTCCGTCAGACTGCGCGCTAATCTACTTCAGCAGACTTGATAACTTCTGCGGTAAGAATGCTTCAGAAAGACTCTTACCGGCAGACTTGCGGTATGGCCTGCCTGGCAGATCCCTTCGAGCAGATTTGCAGCAGACTTACGCCAGATGTCTAATCTGGGATTAAATGAAAAAAATTTGTTACTACGATACCTTCCGGCAGACTTGCGGCAGATTGACGGAAGACCCTTGCTTGGCAGATACCTTCCGGCATACTTGCAGCAGACTTACGCCAGATGTCTGAGCTGGGATTCAGTCAAAAAATTTTTGGTACCGATACCTTCCGGCAGACTTGCGGCAGACTTATGTAAGACGTCTGCTTGGAAAATACCTTTCGGCAGATTTGCAGCAGATTGA
>JAPYYV010029307.1:0-11120 GCA_030522625.1 Copidosoma aretas
GGGCAGAAAAATTTTTTCGGCCCTAGGGCGCAAAGTATTTTTGCGGGCCCAAAGTGTGCCCACGGGCGCAAAATTGCACTTTGCGCCCTCGGCAAGAAATAGTACATTACGCCACTAGGGCACAAAGTACAAACATAAGCGCCCGAAGGGTGCGCTTGTTCTACTTTTGTGCCCAAGTCTCGTATATTATTTTTCTTGCTGAGGGCGCAAAGTGCAATTTTGCGCCCGTGGGCCCATAGTGCGGCCTGAGGGCGAAAAGGCTCTGCTGCACTTTGGGCCCATGGTAAGAAAAATAATATACGAGACTCGGGCACAAAAGTAAAACAAGTGCGCCCTTCGGGCGCTCATGTTTGTACTTTGTGCCCTAGTGGCGTAATGTACTATAATTGTTTTCGGCTAAAACATTGTTCAAACCGTGCAAACTAATGTTCTCTTGATAGCTCTTTTGAAATCGAGTCGACAAACTATTTACCGTGGGCGTAGGGTGGAAAAAACACGCCGAAATGTCATCAACGTAATGCGAAGCAATTAAAAATTTCATTTTTAGCAGCTTAAACTCCCTATGTATTGTCTGTTTAATTTTTTTAGCTGTATTTTCAAAAAATCTGGATCGTCTAGCACCCTTTTAAGTAGATTGGGACACTACAAAAATTATTTTGAAAGGGTCAATTCTTTGGCATTTGGATTTGATCATTTTGTATAGTAAAGCAGACAAGTATATCGACCAATTTTGAGAAAATGTTTTTCAACTAGAAATTCGAATGCGGCTACTCGTAGTGTCATCGTGAATAAACAGACTTCTGCTGCCTAAAATTAGCGGTTATTACTGCAACGCCCCTAATCTTAAAGGTATTTTAAATTATCAGTAAGGTGACTGTAGTGTACGGCTGATTACCAATCTAAATTTCGTTGAAAAATTCCTATTTGGGGCTTCAGAATTGCCAAAAAAGTACCATCACGTAAGTGACAGGTCTGTCATTACCATATTGGTTTTTAAAAGTTTTTTAAAAATCCCCTGTACAAGTCTTTGAAACAAAATAACAATAGAGTCAGGCCTAAAATTTCCAGGTAGTTTGGACCTCACATAACATACAGAAAATAATAGAAATATTCTAAACACTAAATTTTGAAAATCCTATTTCACTCACCAAAATCTCCCGTTTTTGACTCATGCATGTACTATGTAGTCAATTTACTGACTTTACTATGGATACATTATTATTGTGTTATTTGTATTACTTATCACATTATATAATTACATCATATAGGTATATGTTATAAAAAAACTACTTTATTTAAGTTTTAAGTGTAAGATAAGTCTACTCACAAAATATAATCTCCTAACTGCTTATACTATGTTGTTCATCGCTTACTGCTCTGCCTAATACGTGTTCACTCGATGAATGACTAGATCACACTGTGAGCTTAGTCAGCTGAGTGAGTCAGTGGTCAGTGACCTAACTGAGGTGCGCGCTCTATACTGCGCAATGAGCTGCGCAGCTCACCTGATGCTCTGTTAACAGTGTAAATTAGTCATTCATCGAGTGAACACGTATATTATACCAAGCAGTAAGTGATCAACAGCAGACTAAGAACTAAGGAGATTACGTTTCGTGAGTAGACTTATCTTACACTTAAAACTTGATTAGAGTAGTTTTTAATAACGTATAATTATGTGTGTAACATTAAAATAATAGGTTGTATAATAATCTCTTTGCATTCAGTTATTTTATCATATAATATACACATAAATACACAGTTAAAAGTTTTATGTAGTTTGCTATTTTACACTTATTATTTGTAAAATTACCCAAAAGTTTTTTTACTTTCGTGCACAAAATAGTTGTACTTGAGTACAAGTTTGTGTATGAGATATGAGTACAATGGTTTAATAACACAATATTAGTGTACTCTTATCACCACATTCTTGTAAAATATAACGTGTGTAGTCTGTTCGATTTCAAACGTTAGTTTTCTGTTTATAATTGAACAGATTTTGAGCAGTGTAATTATAAATCTGTGATTTTCGTAATATACTATTAAATGTTTCATAGGGGATTATTCAACATTTAGAAATAATGGAATTATGGATGTATATCTTATATGTAATGCATATTAGCATGCTACATTTTCTCATTGATATAATTTTCATAATATTGTACATAAATTTTTATTGACATAATTGAGATCAAATAATTCACTAAAAGTAATAATTATTAAAAATCCAAGTACTGTAAAGTAACAGTTTAGTTTGTACTTAATGTAAAATACATGGCATCAATTTTATACAAATTAGTTGTTCTCTTGGCCAATCTAGTTTGCTCTTCGATGTACCCATTATTTCGATCCTAAAAAATAATTTCTTAATTTCGCTACTGAAAAAATTAAAAGATCTAGTATACATTTAAACTTTTATTACTTAAAAAAAAATATTATACGATTGACAAAAATGTCAATTGTTTTTAAAATTATATTTGATGAATAAATACAGCAGTGTTCTTTTGAATCCTAACATTTTGAATTAGATGTGGACGTTTTCAATCGTTTAGCAAAGTTAATGCAATATTCCTCAAATTGCCACAAGCAACGTTAGAACATTAAAAAAAAAGTTTTCAAAACATGTATAAACAGTTTCGGGTTACTTGGGTATGAGTACTGATGAAACAGCAATCGGTCGATGCGCATGAGCGCTCAAAACATGATTTTCCACTACTAGTTCAGTCTGCGATTAATATCATTCGGCACAGAAGAAAATAAAACAAATCTGATAATAATAAATCATTGACAATCAAAATTAATTAGAGCGAGATTTTTATGATTACAAGTAAGGCACACCTTTCGCGCCGGTTTCAAAGTCGGCCGGCACGCAGAGAAGTTGTTATTGTCGTCTCTATAGGTGCATTGCCCTGCCACGCGTGAGCTCGTGTGCATTACTTGCCCCAGTCTCTTTTGCAGCGTAAACCGCCTTTCTCTTGTCCAATTTACAAAAATATCTGCGACTACCTTAAGCGACTTTTCGGGTGTTTGTACATATATACGCGAGAAGCTTACTGCTGTGCCTCATCCCCTTTTAGATGACATACAGGGATGTAGAATAATATAACTCACTAAGTTTTGCTGTTTTTGCTTGATGTTTTTTGGTGTGACTGGGACATGTATTTTTATATTTAAATTTGAAAGATATTTTCATAAAAAAAAAATCAACAAGGAAGAGACCTTTTTCCGCCAACAGAAAAATAAATGTATAAATAAAAAAAAGTATGTACAAAAACTTTAAGCAATTATTTATAATAGATGAGAATTGAAAATTAATTGACTGAAATTAATGTAAATGAAAAAGATTAAACTAACTTTCGTCCATAACTGACGATTTACATTTGTTTCGCCGGAATCAAATAACCAGTTGTAAAATGTATGATGTTGCTAAATTTTTGTAAACTAATTTTGATTTTCTAAAAGTTGTATCAATATTGAGCTATTATTTTTCCCAATTTTTCATCATTTTTAAGGTTTGCATATTTTTTTTTTTTTTTTCACCGCAAGGAAATAATTTCTTTTTTTTTTCAAGCAAAATCATTCAAAAATGGGATCAATGAAAATCTATGCCATCTTTTAACTGCATGTCGTATCCAAAATATTTGCGAATAAGCAATTTTATAAGACATTTTTAACCATCAAAAGGGATCTAAAGTAAAAAAAATACCGTTTTTACAGAGTGTCAAATGTTGTCATGAGTATCAAAAAGTCTATTTTCTTAAATGTATAACCAACGTTGGTTGGCACTTATTTGACGCATGAAATTTGTGTTCCACTACTTACTCGACTGCATGGTCATCTTATAAAATAATAGATAAAACAAAAATTAAAAAATGCACTAATTTACGAACATGACCAAAAAAAATATTTAAATCAGAAAAACAAATAATTATGTTTTAGTATTTAAAGAATTCAGAGCTAGCAAGAAAGCTTTATAATAACTAATATAGCAATTTTTGGCTCCATCAAAAAATGCCTAAAAGTATTATTTTCGCGTATATATATATACACGGCATTGCATTTCACGTGTTGGGTCGAACTGTAGGCTGTTTTGTACAGCAATCAACTATACATTTCTCAGTTTGTAAACATTTGAGTCGCAAAACTGGTACCTATATCCAGTATACGTCTAATAGCTTCGAATAGAGGCCGCATCGACAATATCGGCATTCGACGATCGGCTCCTATATATATGCACACACTGCACGTGCAAGCACGTGTGTTTGTTTTAGCGGTAGTTTGTTTCTTCTCTTTCTCCTGCTGCACTGTAGACCGTAGTATATATATATGCACACGTATGTACCTACACATACCGACAACAGTGATCAGAGCCTGTATATAATATCGCTCGACTAGCCAAGACAGCCTGGCGACTAGGAAAATGCACTTACGCGCTATTACTATTTCTCTTTTTTCCCACTCCCGGGAGTTTATACGATCGCTATACCGCTCCACCACCCTACTCCCCTCCCAACCAATGACAACGACCGGAAAGGAATGTTCCAAGCTCCATATCGTAATTATATGCTAATGTGCCTGTGTGCAGACTTGGAATTTTTTTTTATTACTCTCTCTGCGAGAATGATAGATCTTTATTCACGCGATATCGCTCGTGACGTTAATCAAACTTACAGTTAATTAACATCAATTGTGAAGGAAATGTTGAATGTAGAGGATTGCGGAGAGACAGGGGTGTTGTCAAGTTGTGAAGCAGTGGAATCGAAACGAATCATTGATAATAATGTATTTCATCGGTTGACGTACATACGGAAAATAATTATAGATATTATATGGAGATTTCAGAAAAAATGACTGTTCTATGTAGCTAGTAAACTAGTGGTAAACATTATTCTGATTTAACAGTAAAAATTACTATTGAAACACTTTGATTTTTAACAGTCCAAACTATAATTTTCACAATATACAAACAGTAACTTTATCCTTTTCGCCAACTTCCTACTATGCATAACAGTAATTTTTTTTTAATCTCCATACAATTTTTATACTTTTTCATCGCTTAGTGTGATTTTTTACTCTAATGCTGATATATTATAGGCAGGGTTCTAAAATATAGAATTCCTCGATCAAACAATTATAATTGAAAAAAGTTTCGCTTAAGAATTTAATTAATTTATTAAACGATTAGTATTTCGATCAGCAACTAACATTAATTGTTTTGTAAAGTACTACATAAATGATGCTTTTTTTTACTTATTCGCCTTTTCCTTGAGACTCAAAGAACATGGCATCCTCAGCATGGTTCAAAGACTTTCAAAATTCTGTTTGAACCATTAAAAATGAAAATGAATTCTTAATTGACTTTCATTTTAAGAATAATCAAACAATCATTTTAATTTTTATCAAACTCCTATTGAATTGAGATTGGATTGAATTATTAAGAACCCCGATTATATAGGTATGATTGTCCTGTCAAAAATTGATGTTGCTTGTAACAAGCTGCTAAGATTTTTCTTTTCACGATAAAACTATTTGCAGTCTTAAAAACAAACAAAGAACAATTTTGCACGGCATCAAAGTAAAATTGTACAAAACTGTTCAAATTACATATACGTGAAGCTGGCGAAATTAGGGGGAAAAAAAAAAAAAAAAAAAAAAAAAAAACAAACCAAACAATAAATTATACTTAACCATCAACTGCGAAATTACGGGAGCAGATTGAGTAACTGAAATTATCGAATCAGAGAGCCGCGCGGGAAATATAACACCTGCTCGCGTCCGTGCACCATATCAGCAGACTGGAACACCGCGCATACTTATAAACTGTACGAGTTTCTTTTTTGCAGCGGCTCAGTTTGATCGCGCGCTCTCCCGGCAATTCTAATGGAGCGCTTCCCCTCCACCTCCTCCTCTTTGCTTGTCCACGCCGCCCGTGCCACTTATCTCTCTCTCTCTCTCTCTCAAATCGCATACCCGTTTTCAAATCAATTAGATATGTAGTACCGAAGGAAGGATCGATCAACGGGGCTCGTGAAACCCAACAATGACCGAGTGAGAAATTATTCGTCGGGAATATCGGGAAAACAGGTTGTACGGGTAGCTCGTATTCCCAAATCGAGGCGCGAGCGCGCGTCAAACCGCGGCCCGGGTCATTAAATCGCGTTTATGCAGCGCGTGTCTTTTTTTTCTTTTTTTCTTTTCTTTTTTTTTCCTCGTTTCGTGGCAGAGCAAGTCTCGCGGAAAGGTCTGCGGCTTTTTTTTTTTTTTTTTTTTGGTGAAAAATGGCGGGTTATGGTGTTTAATTATCATTTTTGGACAGGTGCATATTCTGCATGCAAGCGAATATATACGCGTTGATATGTATATGTATGTATGCGCGCGCGTGTTCCGCGAGGACACGGAGAAGAGAGAGCATCTTTCTTTGACCTCCTTATTACCAGTTGGTGTGAGTGGTAAATTATACCCTGGGTAACGAACGGCCAACCGAATTCGCGTGTACGTATATAATAATGCCAAGCGCAAGTTTATGCACTGCCTGTCATCGGAAGCTGCGGCGATCCTTTGGCTTTATTAATTTTACGATTTTTCGAGGTTCCCCGTCTTTCCGAGTGGTCGTAGGTTTCTTCCAAAAACTTACATCTTGCACGCTTCATCCAATTTTTTCCGTGTAGGCTGTTCCACAATTTTCGCGTTGATGTGCGTAATCAAGATAATTGTATCAAATAATAATTTATACTCCTCAAAGTTTTCAGAACTTCCTTCTACAAGCAGTGATCAAACATGTAAAATGTTTTTTAGTTCTCAGAACTAATTTTGATGTCAACTTTACTGTAGTGCATAGAACCGTACTGTACCAAGTATTTAACTAAACTTTTAAATACTAAAGTCTTTAGGTTTTCGCACTGTACAATATTCAAGAAATATATGGCAAGAAAAAATACTATGTTTAATTTGTATGGATCAAAGGAGTCTTTTTTTGCAACAACATAAATATAAGTTCTACATCTGTAAAAAAACTTTTGATATTGACAAACTTGATCAAAAACAACAACATTGAACAAATCTTTGCACAATAAGAGATTGTGTGGTAATCAAGCGGACCAACAGAAGCGCAGGTGCAAAATGGCTGCATATTTTGAAAAATATCGGAAATAACTTACAAATAGAAGACTGCTCAATTTCTTCTCACTATTTTCAACATTATAGCGTTTAAATAATCGAAAATTTTAAATATGACTGTTGAAGTGTCAAGAAGACAGAAACAGAGTAAGTATTTTACTTATAAAATTTTTACTTTTGATTGACATCAACATAAAAATAAATTGCGATAAATATTCTTTGTACAGCCAGAAAATTATAAGAAGTGCAGAAAATTTATATCTTTTTTTTTACTATCTTTATAAAATACAATATTTTTAGAACATACTATATTTTTCATAGTCTATTTTAAAAAGTACCATATTCAACCGAATAAATGTTGGCAAACATAGTTTTTACACTAGTATTATTGCTATACCTATAAAAGACGGTGAAAATTGACCATTGGATGCATTTGGGCCGATTGAAGAAAACATGTTGGGTATCATTTTTTAATGTATTGTTACGTCATGTAATAAAGGATTTCTGTTTGAGATTTCATTGGCTTAGATTATTCACAGGGTTTATTTAAAAAGGTGATACAAAAAAATTTTAAAGTTGATTAAAGTCAGACTTAGTCAAATTTTAGTGAGCATTAGAATATTACATGATATTATTAAGAAGTATGTAGAAAAGACAACGAATATAAATCCTAAAGTAAAATAAAAAAATAAAAATCGAAATAAAAACACTGTTTGTTTTAAGTAAATTTTGGTTTTAATCCTCGTTTTAGTCACTGTGCGAGAGCAAAAATCGAATTGTTACGTGGAAATTTTGTCCAACCGATGTACTTCGATAATATTTCACACCGTAAAACAAATTTCCGACACATGTTCAGCAAAACATTTTTTAACCCTCACAAAGCATCGTTTACTAGAAAGGAACAAGGATTTTTTAGTTATTACAGGTATCAATATTTCCAAGGCATTAACGTGTTCAAGTAGATACAGTCAACTACACGTATGTTTTTAATATAGTTTTTAGAACTTCATATGGTAAATTGAGTATTGGACAATGTAGATCCAACATTTAAAGTTTTAGTAGATGCGACATGAAGCTCTCTTCGAGAATGAAAAATTGGTTTTTGCCACAACATCACATACAAATTTACACATTTTTACAAATAGTTTTCTACGTTTCATTTAAAGTTGAATTTTCGGTTCGAATTGATCAAAAATTACAACTTTTTCGGTTCACCTGTAAAGATTTAGTTACTTCGCCGCAATACATCTGATAATCAAATTTGCGATGAAGATTCGTAACAACCACAGCGCGAAACGCACGAAAAGAATTAGCGTGGATCGATGATTCTCAGTATCAACTATCGTTCCGATGGATATTCGCTGTGAGAGTGAATACAGGCAGCGCCAGAGGCAGCTCTTTTTTGCAACGCTGGCTGGATAGAGCACGTATGTTAACAGTATCAACATACATATTTGTGCGAATAAATATTATTTTTGTCATCGTAGATGATATAATATGGACAAGTTTTGCCTTCAGACACTTACTTAATAGCATTTGACCTTCAAAAAATAAGAAAGGATGGAGAACTGTTCAGGACCACAGGTACAAAGAGTGAAAATGGAACATCAAACGGTGACGATTGTGTGATGCAATGCAGTGCCATTAGAACAAAAAGCATCAGCAAACAGCCTAATAAAGGTGAAATTGAGGTGATCAAATGTGTTTCTATTGAATTATGAATAAACATGATCAAGTCTGACCAATAGAAAGCTGATAATCAAAAACATACTTCTTATTTTCCATGGTTATTTGTGGTTCTTATCTAAATTCTTCTCGTCTAGTGTAACATACCAGTTGTACTTGGGCTGCGAAGAAGCCAAAAAAATGCAAATAAATCTTTCCATTAATTCATCATACAAATTTGAGGGAAATGTATCCAGCATTCATATTGAACAAGAGTGGGGCAACTCTATGTTATGAATTACAAATTTGTCAAGTTTTGAATACGTTTGAAGTTTTGTTAATTTCTTATTCAAAAACTATTTACTTCAGAGAAAAAAGTGAAGGAATATTTTCTCAATATTTTTGGCCGCACAACAAAAAAAATAATTTTCAAATATGATTATTATTAGGATGCAACTAACAAAGCCTAAAATTATAAAAAAAAAATATATAAAAGGTGTTAAAAAGAAAAATCGAAAATTGTAAAAAATGTCGAAAAAAGACAGTTCTCTGATGAAAAATCGTCTACTTAAGGTACTTAAAAAATCAGGAAAATTTGTTTTTCATCTTCATAAAAATTATTACATGTGATACGAAACTTTTAAGGTTCTGGGAGACAATGCAACAACGTAATTTTTCTCCAGAGAGTCATTCGAAGACAAAAATAAGAAAATTGCAAAAAATTGGGATTTTTTAACATTCTAGGCGTGGTTGGAAGTGGAAAATATTGACCGACAGGTCCCATTTTTGGGCAAATGATTCCATTAGGCTTATACCAACTTTGAATGATCTTACGCAGGGATTTTAAAAAAGTCGGGGAAAAACGGGCCACCCTACTAGACAGCCACGTCCCTTGAACCAAATTTCGATCGGGTGAAAATCAATTCACTGGGGTGCAAAAGACGATGAAGAAGTAGTCTCTGCAGTTTGATACGTGCTGCGCATAACACGTATACCGCGTAAACGTGGGCTGAAGCTGCAATCGGAACCCAAAGCGTATATTATATACAACGCAGGGTGTGTGAATTCATCCGTATGAAGTACATGGCGAAAGAATATAACTACGGAACAAACGGGCCGGGGCACTCTTACGATCTTTTTGTTCGACCGATCGTTCCCCTCACGTGCGACGGGGCCCACCCATACGTACCTCCATTCTTGTCACGGGTAACAAGTACACTTTTTTTTGTCAGTGCATCGATATACTCGCGCATGTGCATGTGTGTACAAATAAAGGAGCGTGCAATATATAAATAGTACACGAAAGTTGGTACGCATATACGTGTGTAATGCAAGTAGCGATCGGCACGCAGCAGCCGCGTTTATGTACAATAAGTACCCGGCTTGCCGGTGTGTGTGTGTGTGCGAGGCGAGAGAGAAAAGGTGAACGACCGGCAAAGTGGTGTGCGCCTATAAAGAGAGAGAGAGAGAGAAGGAACTTGATCTCCTCTCCCGTCTCTCTTTTGGCGCTCCTTCTCGTATACACATCAGATGTGATACGTAAGTAAGTAGATACACATACAAAGGCGCTTGGTGCTGTGTGGGTATCATATTGTACAGAAGTATATATCTGCGAGATAGTAGCACGACGACGGTGTCATGCTAAAAAGCCTAGACGTTTTTATATACATATACGGAGGCAAAGCGGCCGGTCCGAGCATCCGCGCGCTCGGTTCACGATGTCGTAGCCGACTGACCGAAAACTCAATTAACCGCGCCGCCGCGGCTCTTACTCGGGATTTTTCTCTCTCTCTCTCTCTCAGTTGTAATGATGTATACATATATGCGTGCAATGGATGACTGCTATATGTGTGGGTACATGCATATGTATATGTATATACATGGGTGAGCCGAGGAAGGGAATTCAAGCCAATTCGAGGTTGTTGAACCCAAGAAGATCGGTTTGGCTCTTGCTGCCCTTGCTGTGTAATTGCTGTACGCGTACGTACTTACGTGGCTCTGGGATCCGGAGTAATTCGCCCTCTTTACTCGTGTGTTTATGACATGTATACTTTCGCGCGATAGGTCGTCCGATTAGCTGAAGTACAGCGGGCGAAAAGCGTGGATTTCGGGGAAATGAGTTGGTGGATCCAGCGCGACGCGGTTTTCGTTTGAGGAGCGTGGTCGAAGTTTGCCATGTCTCCCAGTTTGGGCTGTGACGCGGATTTTTGATCGTTCATGGGACAGGAGACGGTGAATTAATTGTAGCCTAATTTTGCGTATTGGAAAGTTTGAGGTTTTGGTGGTTCCAATTTGTACCATTTTTAATCTTTATGCACGGGTATATTCTTACATTGATCATT
>JAPYYV010029309.1:0-10863 GCA_030522625.1 Copidosoma aretas
CCCCCCCCCCCCGAAAAAACAAGAAAAAAAAAAAAAAAAAAACCACCCGAACCCAGTCCCCGCCACGGCCGCAATTACAAAGTCGCGATCGCGCTGTCCCCCGCGCGTCCTCGTTGCCGCGCGAATCGGACGACGACAACGCGCGTTGAAATTTCACGCGCCCAACTCGGCTCGGAAACGCCCCTGCCCGCGTGCGCGTGCTTTGCGATTCGATTACCCGCGAAGGAGGGCTTTCGAGCCGGAGACGCGGGCCTGATCGGATGTAGAGGAGGGTCGGGTGTTATTCAAAAGGGCTTGGGTCTCGTCCACGTCTTTTGGGAAACGGCTCGCAGTGCGATGGACCGTACGAGCCAACGAGAGCGCGCGCGCGCACGGGGATGTGTTTCTGGTGCGGAAAGGCAAATCATATGCATACAGCGATGTACTAATTAATTAGTTATTTTATTTCCTATCGTTGGAGATCGGCATTTTTTACATGGTGCGTGCGGTATGTGTGCGTCATCCCTTGCTGTTCCCGTTCACGTTTGACCGAGTGGACAGGCCGGAAAGAATTTCAAACTTTTTTCATAGACCGCTCGCTCGCGTCTCGTTCGGTCACCATGTGGTGCCGCAGAGACGGATAAACCGTTCGAAAAAGGTCCTGAACTTTTTCCCAGGGAAATTGGAACTTGTCGGTACGAGTTTTTATGGTTATCAGCATTTTTTAGAACTTCATACTTATGGCTGTACCCCATACGTCTATTCCGAAAGTCGTATCCCGATACGTGCCACCTAGTTTTCTCGGGCTAATTTTAAAGTTTGCACGCACACCTGGAGCTATACTTGTACGTACACATGCGGCCTCTCCGGAAATTTTATGCGTGATCTTGCGCCAATTTAAATGGTAATCCAGCCGGACGGGAACTCGATGCAGATCGGCAGGGTTAGTTTTATTTTTTAATATATTTATTTAAAGCTTTTTAGCTTTTATTGTTTTCAATCAAATACAAAATGCAGTGGCGAAGAACAGGATGACGGATTCGAAGAAAGAAAAGGCCGTCTAAAATTTATTGGAAAAGCGGAGCTATATCTTGGACGTTCCGTTTTTTTTCTCCTAACTCTGCAGCGCTTATACCCACTGCTACTGCGTTAGAACAAACTCACAAAATCGCAAATACCGGAAAATAGCCGTTAAACATTTTTGTAATTTTTGTATCTTACGGCCGGGTATGGAAAATAAAAACCGGAAAGTCCTCGAACCGACGGAACAAATTTTCCGGGCTAGCGCTGTTCCTTCCCAACGAATCGGGAGCATCGCTTTTCTTTCGGAAAATCCGGGATGATGGCGCCCCCCTCCCCCCCACATACTCAAGATACAATTTTCGCCCAAAGCATTGAAAACAGCTCTCTTCCCACGCTCGGGATCCCCCAGAACGAACAAACACGCCGCGCCCCGACGAAAATATCCAGCGACCCGCTCGAAATTCCAAATCAAACCTCAAACCGATTAAAACTCGCGCGCGACGGCACAATCGCCCGAAACGACGTCGCGTCGGTCGAATTAGGGCCATCATCGGGAAACTCCCGCGCGCGGACACTCGTCAAAAAGTTCAGCAACATCCCCGACGGTGGAGAGAGAGAGAGCAAACTCGGGGCACGGGAATATATACCGTCGTGTTCGCGAATTCGCACGAATTAGAAACTCTCGGCCAAGTTTCCCCCGTTGAGCGCGAATGGGCCGGTCGACGCTGATGTATTTGGCGATCGCTCGCCGTTCAGCCCGGGACGTCGCTCGCCGCGTTGCGGTCGACCGCGGGTTGATTTGGGAAGAGGACTACGTACCCCCTGTATTTCCATAAAGTTCGGGAGCACAATATACGGCTCGCTCGGATTATTTGTAACGGGCGATCCCCGAGGTCTCCCCGAGCCTCCGAAATTACCGAACGAACGATTGACCGTACACACAAGTGGTGCGCATGCACTGTACCGGTAAGAGCTCATCAAAGAAAGATAGAGCAAGAGAAGACATGTGTGTAAGTGGCTGGGCCTCTTGAGCTCTCTCTCTCTCTTCTTTTCGCGGAAACTGTTATCCCCCCCATGTGTCCACGCGCGCGTGTGCGTGCTGTACACTCGAGTCCGCTCCTTTACCGCTGTATCTTCGAGTGTGAATCAAGACAGACGGACGCAGACGTGAAGGCTGGTGGTCCTTTTTTTTTTCTTTTTCCCCTCTGCGCTTTGCCATCCCGTTAGCTGAATCGAAAAAGCGCTTTGGGGGGTAATGAGATTCGAACGAAATAAAAGGACGAAGTGAAATCCGATTCAATATTCTCAGGGCATTCGGACGCGGAGTTGCAATCAGCTGGCAATGATGGTACGCCGGTAATGCGATGGATCTATTGTTCACATTTGAACGAATATAATTGTTCATCGCATTTGAGAAAGATTTGTGATTTCAAATATCCAATTACGCACACACTACTTTTGTAATTCTTCATCAATGAGTTTTACATTGCAACGTGAGAAAAGGATGGTTATAGGTTCCGTTTGATTACAACTTCAAAATGTGACGTGCGATCGAAAGAATTGTAATTTCGAATTGCCATAAAGCTTTGGGTTAAATGTAGGGATACAAGCACAGAACGACTATTGTGGTTTCAAATGGTTCAGAGCTTTTTGCACCAGCTTGAATTCAGCATCGCTTGCAGCAAATTTGTATAACGTCGATATCTGAAATTCTATGGTGATTTTTAAAATTGTACGTCAAATTTTTAACTTTCAACCAAGCAAATTCCAATCACCTATTATTAATGTAGTTCATTAATAAATTTCAATCACTCATAAATCGCGAGAGCAACAATCGATCGGATTCTTCGATTGAATTGCACACCAAACGAGTGATCGACAACCAGTTTGATGAATTTGACAATTTTCCCGAGTAAAAGCCTATGGAGATGATGATGAGTGACGAAAAAACTCATGACATTGAAAATCTGATAAATTTCCCCACTCTCCCAACACACGGTGCAAACACCCTTCGTTGCCTCAAACCGTATCAACAAGCGCGACTCGATCTGCCCCGGGAAACGGAACATCCTGAAAGCGCGGACTCCCGTTATTGTCAAACACCGCGCGTCCGCTCGACACTGCGCGAAACCCCCGCGGAAAGAGCGAGCGGAAAAATCCCCACGCTCCGAACGGCCGGCAAAGAGCAGCGGGAGGGAGGGGGCGGTGGTGTATATATTATTCCGTCGGAGCCGGCCGGAACACAGCCCCGGGGAGCGCGGGGGTGATAACGAGCGTGCGAAAACAAAGGCGAAACAGGAGGCGGAAACAGCACGGGGCGCCGAATTTCTTTGTCCGAATTTTCGGGTTACCTCCGCTCCCCCTGCCCACCCGGTAGCCGTCGATTTCAAAGCTCGCCGCGATACCGATCCGCCCCCCGTCCTCCTTTTCGAACTCACTAGTGGGCTTATCGGGATCGGATTTCTCGTTTTGCAAAAAATACGCTCGGGGTGGTGATGAAAACTCGCCCGGTCCGGAAGACTGTCGATCGCCGGATTTCCGGGAAAACGCGTAACGAATAAAACATTAACGTGGGTTTCTAAAGTACGAGTACAATTCAAACCTAACGCGAACGAATCGATTGGCATTTCTCGTGGAAAAATCTGTTTGGTCCGTCGGATGGATCATCAAAAAGTATTAGGCACGTATTTTTTCCTCCTTTCTCGTGAACGAAAAATAACGGGGATATAGAGCGCATCTAAGATCAGGAGTGGGAGGCGATGGCGTCGGAAAGACATGGAATCTTGCATGAATTTTGACGCGCTCTATCCCCGTCATTTTTTGCGTTCGCGAGAAGAGAGAAAAAACACGTGCCCGATATTATTCGATAACCCATCCGACGGACAAAACAGATTTGTACAATCGAACTCCGATCGTTCATCGTTCGTCGATGAAAAACTTTCGTCCCTCTTCGAGATCACCGCTGTTGCTTGTTTTTTTTTTTTTTCCACCCATATTTTCCGACCCCACCAACCCACCACGGCTGCCCCGACGAAGAGAGCCCCGGCAAACTTTTGCCCCGCGCCTCCCTCTCCCGAAAACAGCGGCCTACCGCTCTCCGCCCCGACCCTCGGGGGCGCCGTGTGCGCGCGGACCCGGAGAATCACGGCCGTTGCGAGATCACCGCTCGAGCTCCCTGCTCCGTGTATACACTCGCCCGCTCGACGCGGGCAGGCGGAGGGGGAGAAGAGAGGGAGGGCGCAGGGCGCGATAACAAGCGGGTCGCGCGCCGAGAGGCATCCCTCCCTCGCTCCAATCGTCGCCGCAGCTGGCGGCCACTGCGTGCCAGCGCCGCGTCGCCGACGACAGCCGCGGGCCGGCCTCGAGTGGCCGCGGACGAATCGGTGCGGGCTTCTTCCCGGGATTAAAAAACTTGCGGCTCGAGCCGGAGTTCGAGGAGGGAGTGTGTACGCGCTCGTCGTCTCTGCCAGGGGCGGGGTGTCTTTGAAAAGTCGTCAGCTACGCGGGCGGCGCGATCGCAGTGCGCTATTATCGTTCCAGGAAGGCGGGCCGAGTTTGAAAAGTATTCCCATACTCCGTGCCCACACTCCGCGCGACCATCTGCCAGAACGGCGCTGGGCCTTTTGTCGTTGGCTTCCGTGGTTCGAGATAGGGGAGTGTAGAGCGTCATTTTTGAGGCATCGTATCGCATGTGTAACATGCAGGATATCAAAGTTATCCGCGAAATCCCGCGATCTCCTCCAAAGCTCCGCGCTTCTTCGGGGAGATTCCTGCGTGACGTGAGCTTTTTGCCGGGAGAAGGAGAGCCGGGGAGTTTCAACAGGTGCTAGTGTCCGGGGTGTTACGGAAGTCGTTTATCAGACGCGCTGTTGAACGCTGAATCAAATTGTGATTCGCGGTATTTCACCGAGAGATCGAGTTACGTCGTGGAATAACAGTACGATATAATGCAGCTGCGACACAAATGTACGTGGATTTTCATACTCGTGATTGAAGGGACTCTTATTTTGTAATTGTGACTTGATCGAAGAGTCGGAGGAGTCGATGTTCGATTGACGCTCTCTCGATGGATACATTGAATATCTTTGCTTTGCGCAAAATTTGCATCAACGCGCACGACAGCGTGTTTAAAAAATAATCTGCCTCAAAATCTCTGCTCGAACCAGTAACCGAAACACCACCCTGCATCGCCACCCAGGCGGCGTCCCGGGTCACGTATCCTTGCTCGCGTGTGCCCGGGAAAACGAGCAAATAACCCCCCCCCCCCCCCCCCCCCCCGCCCGCGCCCCGCGGCCCCCCCCCCCCGCCCCCCCGCGCGGCCCCGCGCCCCCCCCCCCGCCCCGCCCGGGGCGAACGCGGCACGATTGCCGGGGAGGACGATCCGAGCGAGCGAAGATGGAAATCTCCCGCCGAGGAGAATTGTCCCGCGGGCGCGTGTGCACCTTCCCGCGATCGGAAGGGGGGAAACTTATTCTGCCCCCCCCCCCCTCTCCGTCGGGCGATTGTGCCGGGAAAATTACGCGCCCTCCATGCGTGGCCACACATATACTCGAGACGCGATATATATCCGCACCCGCCCGAGCGCAATGTGTACGAATGACGCGCCACGGCGTAGCCCTTTTCCCCCGGGATTGCCGTATTTGCTTTTGAGAGTGCGGTGCGCCGGGTCGCTCGTTCCTGGGGGTGCGCTGGCGGATATGGCCTTGGTCGCGGAGGAAGAGGAGAATGAATGAATGAATCGCGTCAAGGAGGTATTTGAATGTTACGGACAGTCGGATAACAGAGTACGATTGAAGTTACCGGACTGTACGCGAACAAAATACTAAACAATCTTTTAAACTGGTAACGATCACATTTTTGTACGAGTTTATCGTCGAATCGTCGAGCACCAGCGTTGCTTTGTCAGTTTCGTCCGCAGAATTACGGGTCTCGAGAACAGAAGTTCGTCTGACTACGAGTCCGTTGCTCTGCCAAGCTCACAATACGCGACCCGCGTTTCACCGGATCTTTCAGGATACTAAGTTAAATGCCTAGGACCACTCGGCAACCACCTTTTTCCTTGTGTTCAACCCGTCATTTTTTTATCGCCACAATGAGAGCACGCGTATAAATTGCACGCGGATAACAAGCCCGGCCTCGTCGGCTCGCCGACGCATTCTTCCGTCCCACGGTGCGATGGTACAAATGATGTGTGGGGGTGGGTGATGGAAGGTAAGTATTCAATTGAACGAGCAGCCGTGAATTATACTCCCGCGTCGGCCTCGGCACCTAAAACATACAACCTACTGTGCAGACGTAGTTTTTGCGGCTCGGCGGGCGCTACCCGCAAGGGAAGTTTCGCGCCGAGTTTGCGGTAACGGAAACGAAATAGTCGGGCACGCGTGCTAAAGTTGAATGTGCGGAGGGGGGTTGCGCGTGCACCCTTTCCCCGGGCTCGCGTGGCTCGTGAAGAGCTGAGCGGCAATTTACACCCTCGTAAATGAATAAAACAAGCTGCGCGCGTTTGCGGCGATTCGCGCCTCCTCTCCTTTTTTACTTCGCCCTTTATGGGGATGTTACGGGGCAATGGCTGCGAGTTTACGAGCAGTTGTGCGGGATGTAATTTGTCTTTGAGTCGTGAGTGCGGGAAACACACAGTTTTTTTTAACGTTTCATATGGGGATGATTTTCAGCGCGGCTGACCGCTCGTTGATCTTTACTACTTGCAGATAAAACATTATTAAGTATATTTAGGTAATCGCGAGGGTTTTTTTCTTAACTCGACCATTTGTCGATATTCACCACTCCAAAAATGAGGACCTGAGGTACATGATAAATTTTTGTAAGCAGTTCCATACATGTGTTATCAAATGATTCTCAGTGTGGCTGACCGTTTAACGATGTTTACTACTTGAAATATGAGAACTTGCAGAATTTGAGTAACCGTAATGGTATTTGTTTTTAAGTAAATTGTTTTCAGTGTGGCTGCCTATTCTTTGATCTTAACTACTTCACAAAAATGAGAATCCAATGTATATCAGTAATTGTAATGAGTTTTCATGTATAAATAGATTATTTTCAGCACGTCCGATCGTTTGTTGATCTGTACTACTCGAAGTGTAAAAACTTCCAGTGTAGAGTTATCGTAATGGTTTTTTTATGTTCAAATAAATGATTTTCAGTACTTCCGACCATTTGCAGATCTTTACTACTTGAAACATGAGAACCTAACGAATCTGATTTATGGTTATAAGTAAGTAGTTTTATTTATGTCTGATGAAATGATTTTCAATGCGGCTGACCATTCGATGATGTTTACTACTTGAAACATTAGATCTTTAAATATCAAAGTTATCGTAATGCCCTTTCAAAATAGAATTATTTTTATCCCAGCTGACCACTCGATGATGTTAACTGCTCTAAACATCAGCACTTGCCGTGTGCGAGTAATCGTAATTGATTTTTTATGTTCAAATAAATTATTTCCAGTGCGGCTGACCATACGTTGATGTTTACTACTCGAAACATCAGCACTTGGCGTGTGCAAGTAATCGTAATTGATATTGTACGTTCAAATAAATTATTTCCCGTCTGGCTGACCATGCGTTGATCTTTACTACACAAAACCTCAAAGTATCTTGATGATAGTGATAAAATACTCATTGAACGATAAATATGATCTTTTTTTTTGATCGATCAATTTATGGTGCAACGAAGTCTCTTTATTCGATACCCAATTGGCTTGAACTGATGTGTCGAAGCAAACAATTACAAAAAAATTCAAATATCGATGTTTTCAATACAAACACGAAGAATTTATTTCAACTTAAGTAGTACGGGCCAACCACGGTCGGACGCGTATTGAAAATCACTCCAGTCTACGATGGACAGTAAGCATAAGTTATGTACACTCGAGCACTAACCTGCGGACAGGTCCACGTGACGAGTGATTTGTTCCACAGGTGGGCGAGCACGGCGGCAGCCTCGCAGGTACCGTAGTCCAGCTGGGCGACCACGGCCCTCGTGCTTTTCTGGCTCATCGCGTGGACGAGAGCCTCCAGGCCCCGTGTGCGCCGCTCGCAGGTGTCTGAAAAAGAGCGAGGGAGAAAATTAGCTCGGCGCTTCCTTCCTCCCTTTCTTCTATCATCCTTTGCTCGGATGCCTGTACCCTAATTGCGGAAGGATGAGCCACTATCTGAACGGCTCGACTCTTTTGTCAACGATGAGGGGGAGGGTCTTACTCGCCCGCTGGTTGGGGATCTGAGAAAAAAGGGGGTAGGTCCGTGACTCGCCGGCGACCGAAACAGAGGAGAACACAGGGGGACGCTCGATGGGATTACGTGGGCCTGTGCGTGACGCGGACTGGAATTGGAAAAGTTTATTGGGACTTTGTTTGATTTTTTCTTTCTCGGAGTTTCAAAAGTCGTCGTATTTTTTTGCGGAACAATATGCTGTTGCACGACTATTGTGTTTATGTTTCTGAAATACTTATTGATGATAATTTTGGTTGTGTTTGCTGAAAACGAATGTTTTTAAAGCTTTTAATTAATACAGGCAAAATATTCGAAAAAAGTTTATTTGGTCGTGGAACAAAAAAAATACGCAGAGGCATTACTTTGGATTTAATATTTTTTTAATCAGTAGGATTCCACTCGTTACAAATGCGTTTATAAATCATGAGATTCATGAGGGTACTTCGTTCGTAATTACTAGTTATACAAATAACGCGTGCAAGTACGCGCGTTTCTTTTTCAGAAAAGTGGGTCACGCTCTTACGGACATTACTATTCAATTCCCCCAAGATATCGAGAGCAGCCCAATTTATTCTGGCGTGCATCCGCGATATAACGAGCCTGCGCAACAAATTACACTAATTATCGAAGTAAATCTGATACATCTGGCTCCCCGTCGAATCCAATTATTTCGCCCTCTCGCTGTAATCGAGAGCGATTTTTCCCGCGATAAGCTCGACGCGACCCCAACGCGAATTCCCATCAAATTTCAACGATCGGCCACCCGCGATACCACAGATGAAGAGCTTTGAATAAAAAGTTTCGCCCCGGCTTCCCGAGCCGCTCCATGCACTACCATTTTTGCAATCAAAGTGAAAATTCGCGGAAGTTCGCCATGGAGCTATTGAAAAAGTTGCGAAAGAGAGCGCAAAAAATTGAAAGCTCCTCCAATTCGCTCGGAGCATTTTTTTCCGCGTCAAACTCTTCACCTCCCCGACGCTCTCTTCAAATTTTTTCCCCTCCCTCGAAAGACCCAAACCGGGTCGGTTAATCAATGATCAAGGCGAGTTTCATTCCACTCCGTTCCCCCAAAAGCCGCACAGCTCGTACGCGCGGAACCCCTGTCTCCGCGTCCGCCCACGCGCGTGCTCGAGCGCCAAGCTGCCGGAGGAAAAACTCGGACAAAGTCCAACAGTCGTGAGCCCAATTATCGCTGATCCGGAAACCTTGGTATCCTCACGACATACGCGGAACGAAGCCCCCCCTGGATCGATCGAAAGATATCTCCCTTGCGCCCTTGTTTCCCTCGCCGAGTCGAACTTACGCAAACATTCGCGTGCCCCCCATCACTCGCGCGCCAACGCGTACTACACGCCTACGGACACAGCGGGGGCGTCACCGCGTACTGCACGTGAAATCGCGTCCCGGCCTGTTTACCGTCGATCTCCCCCGTTCCCGCGGGCGGGGGACGACGCGCGCCCGTATTTTTCACGCTCGGGTGGTTTGATCGGTGTACCGTGTACGGACGGGCGCAAAGTATATGTACCACCAGCGAACGCTCCTCCCGTATCTCGGATAAAACCGTCCGCCTCTTGCCGTAGAGATAGCATCGCGGACGTTATGATGATGATTTTACAATCACGCGGAGCACCATCGGAGAGAATCGGGGGCACGAAACGAGCGGGAAGCTTTTTTTTCAAAAGGTTGGCCGGTATCTCGCTGATTTTTATACGGGGGAATGCTTTGTTTCAGATGCGTGGAGTTTCGCGGTTGCTGTGTATATATATATATATAGGTATACACAATAGTCACCTATACTGGAGGAAACCGGAGGAGTACATAAGGAGCCGGGGAGAAAGTTTTTGCGCGGCCTCGATCGCTTGCTTATACTCCCGGAGGACGAACTTTCTTCCCCGCTGCGATTAAATTTCAAGTTTGAATATTATTTCGCTTGCTCGTCGGCCCTTTCTTCGGGATACTCCAGTTTCGTGCGCATATAACAATAATACACTCGATACTCTCGGGAGACGCGATGAATGGGGGTGGTGGTATAGCTTTTCTACGAGTTCGAAGTAACCGTCGTCGTCTAGGTCATGTGTATTATATGCGAAGGGTGGATTGCGCGGTATACTTGTTTTTTTTTTTTAAATCGTTCAACATATTCTGATCAGTCTAATAGCCGATGTGATGATCTTGTTTCATCAGTCAAAATATATATCTTTGAATACTCAATGAAAATAAGATATGATAATGTAACGAAATGATAGAGTTGATTCGACGATGCAAAACATGTATATTTGAATAAAAGAGTAGCCAAGGCCTGATACAATAAAATGGTAGAGAATTAAAACTTTGACTTTTTAATATTATTAGGTTTCGCTTGTTTAGCCACCCCTTTCTTTTCAGCTAAAAATTGAGCTAATACAATATAGGTTAGCATAATTTTTGAGCCCAGCATAAACATGCAAATAGTGCTGAACAAGGGCGGTGTATCGAAATCTCGTGAAAGGATAACTTCAGATTTTACATTAGCATTGAACTCGCGGCGTCCACACACTGAGAGAGAATTGGTCGAGCTGCTCTGCTGACTGGACATACCGTGCCACTAAAATCAGTAGCGCTGCTCTCAGTCTCGGTGGGACTGACTCCC